>JAHWFP010197849.1:629-30464 GCA_023313725.1 Lithobius niger
AGAGAGAATGAAAAAGAAAAACTTAAAATTTCTCTGAAACGTGTGCCAGTTCAATTTTCTTTTATAGTTACCTTAAAAAAAAAGGTGGGGGAGAGGGGCTGGAAGAAGAGCATGAAAGAAAAACTTATATTTATAGGCTATCTCAAATGTATGCCAGTCCAACTGTTCTATTAGACTGGCAGTCATTCCCGATGAATTTGTTAATTTTTCTTTTAACTTAAAACTTTAAAAAAAGGTGAAGGGGATAGGAAAAGGGGATGAATAAAGAAAACATTTGTCAAATTTATGTAATGTTCTATTCCAGTGACCAATTAGACCAGAACAAACATTATTATCAGGATAGCATAAGGGCAAATGTAATATTCTATTCCAGTGACCATTTGACCAGAATAAACATTATCGTCTAGGATGGCATAAGGGCAAACAATTGTATAAAACATTATTAAATATAAAATAGGTAGGCTAAATAATAAGCAAACATCCAATTATACTGGGCCTTTAATCGACACTCCGGTGTACACAATATTGACCCCACAATATGGCCAATTAAATCAATGACAGATTGTTATGATTTGATTGTATGATTACAATTATCGGCAATGAGTCGAACGAATGGCATTACGGATTAAGTTGAGCGGTAAACCTAATCATTATTGTATTCTCTAAATTAATTATATGAATCTCAGGTTAATTTAGCAGCGTACGGCTTGGTACTAGTTAAGCATAAACAATAATAGCTAATGCTATTGAATCAAAATACTTAGCTCTATAATAGATGCTTGAGTGCGGCCATGGGCCTACAGCTCGGTTAGGCGGCGAAGCCACGTCGCTAACCCGGCACGGCAGGCTGCCTGGCGTACTTCTGGATCGGGGCCTCCAGTATTTGACTGGCGTGAACTAGTTAACAACTGTTTGACGGCTGGTGATCGGATGATATCACGCATTCCGAGGTTCGGCTTAAATATTGTGGCGTTATCAGCCATGATCGATCCATTGTAGTATTGATTTATTATTGAAATGCTAAATATAGTAACATTTGGACAGCTCGGGCCCTTATCGCCAAATGGGACCTCTCCGCCTGTCAATCATTCTATTGTTGCATTTGGGTTCATTAATTGTTCCCCGTATGCGGCGCTTTGAAGGTAAATGCCGCCATCCTGTGTGGGAGGGACTTATTGTTATTCCACGTAGTGATCGATCATGAGCGACGATCTTATCGTAATTAAATCTACTTCTAGAAAGTCATTTAGGTTCTACGAAACGGTCGTAAATAATGTCAGCTGGTAATGCCATCCTTTAAACTCTAACAATAGGTGTAATTACACTTGTTCAGTCTCAAATGATCTTGCCGCCTCTCGGTCGTCTTTGAAGAAGGACTCCCAATTATAATTGCTATCTGGAGTCGTTTTGATCTCTCCGAATAAATACTCGGCTCATGCATTTAATAAATGTATGATATTATGCAATATGCGTCCAATTAATTAATTGTATTGTTTCTGTTATGAATATTAATTAAGCCATTATTCATTTCCCTACATAATCCCTGTTCATCCTAAAATCATGGTACCTTTTTAGTGGTTCCTTATTTTAGCTTCCAAACCCAGCTCATTTATAACAGAAACTGCTTTACATAATTAAGCAAGAATTTCGCATTCACCGGCGGCCCAAAGTTAATTGCCGTGTGACTAGGAAAAACGCACCTTTCTTGAGGTAAAAAAAACAACCTTCACAGAAATCAGAGCAATAATTATGTACAGCAAGATTAAATTGCTACATTAATTGAGCAATACTATTCTGGGTGGAATTGGAATAAAATATTGTATGGTTTAAGTGCATGCAAGACTCGAGAGCGCATTCTCCATGTAACTGAACTCAATTTTAATAAAATCACTTTGTTGCTGTTGATCTGAAACAAATGATGTTTCACTTTCTCTGGGCTGGCCACATGGGTTTGTTTATCCCTCTCGCTTTCCACGAGGGAGGCGTGGCACTTCCCCATATCGTGTTGTGAGTTGGCCTCTGGTCCGGCCAAGGTCGTTCAAGGCTGAGTGGGTTTTCTATACCTTCGGTAATTACGTTGCCAACCATTTGGCCTAGTTTTCTGCTCTAGCTGGGGGAGTGAAAGAAAACACAAGCGTTACTAGCTATGCTTTATCAACTTTCAACATTTTCCCTTTGAAATCTCGTTTCTTGCCTCTTCACATTTGGAAGAAAAGTCGCTTTTTATAGCCAAACGTGACTTTGATTTGCTCTCGTGGGCAAATAAATAATTAATAAAATATGGAATATCCATGGTTCGATTCGAACAGTACTATTTGACATTGTCAAATTTAAATATTTTCTTGTAGTACCAATAGCAACAAGATTTCATCGGAATACACAGTTTCCACAATAATAAAATATCATATGCATGCTACATACATGAGTCGCCCAGAAACTTGTATGTTTCTGAATATATCACTTGTTTGGTCTCGTATTGGGACTCAAACTGGCGACCAAATTATCAAAATTGGTTTTATCATGCGTTTTACTCATTCGGTAAAATTGTCATGCTACATAGTAACAAAATAAGCATTTGAACAAGGGAGGTGACAGGATACCTGTTTTATTACCCCGTTAAGTCGTATTCGCTTAACCCCTTAATGTAAGTGTCATTTACTGTTATTCCCAATGAAAATTTTTACGATTGTGTGCTTACTGCGTACTTAATATTTCAATTATTTTCACATGCTCCACGTTTTGGTGGTATTTTTAGTTAGTGTCTGCATTTGACTCTACGTTTCATTTATTCGAAACAGCATAGCGAGTACTGCAACTCATTCATACATGCGGCTCGATTGATGTGGTGTGTAAAATATTTTACGTGTTTACTTGTATTTGTTTCACCCATTTTGACTACTACGAGACAGTTTAGACTAACCCGTGGGGAAAGCCGTCAATCAAAGCTTATTAAGAAACGTGTGTATTTATGTTTGTCTGTTTTCCCTTTTGACTACCAAGCGACAGTTCAAACCGACCACTACGGAAAGCCGTCTATCATGGCATTTTAAGAACCTTGTTCATGTATATGTGTGTCCACCCGTTTTGACTACATGCTCAGGTCGAACCTAACAGTAAGGTTCCGCCAGCAACCATGAATTTTAAGAAATTGTTGCGTTGCCTCACAATAAATATGTTATACCGCAGAATTGTGACCAGTACAATCCTCGACCCTGATGTCGTGCGATGCTCTAGCAACTCGTATTCGTTACTAGAGTGCTTGTTATAGAGTGATTTGTCTGTAAGGCAATTACCTTTAAAATGAGCTCTTTTGCCTGGAAAAGAACCGTTTTATGCCATGTGTTACCTACATTGGTCCTCCTGAACGTAAGCGACCAATACACAGGTGTAGTTAGAAGACTGGAATTCTAAAATTCCAGAGACCTATGATTTAAATTTAAATCGAATTGCAGCAATCATACAACATTTTTTTTCTCCAATTATGCTGCTTTATTATTATTATTATTTTTTTTTCCAATTCAGGTTTGCAATAATCTGCCATGACCGGCAGTATCGCATCTAAGCGTTGCGAATAGCAAACTGTTTAACTTAGAAAATGCAAGGCACCCGTGAAATTCCCGGTATCTAAGCGTTGCATGGCAAGCTGTTTAACTTAGAATATGCATGACATGCGAAAACTTTTCCGGTATCTAAGCGTTGTATTTACAAACTGTTTAACTTAGAAATAGCACGGCATCCGTAACTTATGGGTATCTAAGTGTTGCAAACGCAAGCTGTTTAACTTAGAAGTTGCGCGGCATCCGTAAAATTTTTTCGAGAATCTAAGCGCTGCATGGCAAACTGTTTAACTTAGATTAATGCATGCTTCCATAAAATCAGCGGTAACTAAGCGTTGCATGGCAAACTGTTTAACTTAGCCTATGCCTGCTCACTTTAATTTTGAATATCTTGTTCAGTAGTGAAATTTATCACTTAAAATCGAAATGACCGGATGAGTATGACCTGCCATACATAACTTACCTGTGAGCATGACCTGCCACTCACAAAACCCTCAAGAAGTGTGACCTGCCACCAGTGGCGTAACTACAATGAGGCAGAGGAGGCAGCCGCCTCCGGGCCCACCGACTTTGGGGGGCCCTCTCCCTGGCCTCAATTTAAAATTTCTTTTTTGTTGAGACCGCCAAATCATTATAACCACCACAGGCCGACTAGCAAGCTGCGACAGCTATGCAGTCTAAAGAGGGCTTTCCTGCATCACTAACCCATTAGAAGTCTTCCGCTTTGGCAAAGCCTCCTTCCTACAGCACAGGTGTTCGTCGAAAAATCAATCTTCGACGGCGGCGAAAATAATTTTTTTTTCGTGGTGGTAGCGGCGTGATTCGGGGGCCCGCCGATATTCGGAGGACAACGGCGACTTTCAAAAAATGTAGGCGGCAGCAGCGGTGTTACCATAAAGTATGCAGAAATAAACCTGAATAAAAATTTTCTCTTAATTTGTTTAAATACGTTTACTATTTATAATCAATACAAACCACTACATGACATATTTTGATTGTTGTTAAAAACAAACGTAACTGACGACTATTTTGTTAGTTGTTGCCGATTATTATTTCTATATCAAATTTTGTAACAACACTTTGTACTACAATAATTGTTAAAAACAACGGCAAAATTAATCGGCTCTGGCGCGCCGTTAACGTCTTTAAACGATGGATTCAGTGACGCCCTACCACGGACCTAGTTTTGCTGCCCCATTGCATTCTGGTCGTTTTGGTTTGGTAGCCTGGTAATAGCTTGTTGTAGAACGTGGGTTCTACCGCTTCGTCTAATAATTCATTTGAATTTTTATAACATCACAAACCGTCATACAACCGAATTTTAGAGCAGATATGACAACGATTTGTTGGATAAACTCGGGCAAGCTGGGCATCAATCAACAAAGGCTTCGTTCGCTATACTGCGGGATACGATAGCAGTGAGTGAGCCGCGTACTAGTTTGCAGTTTTTTTTCAGTGTTTTGAATATGTTATTGTGAGAGATGTGCTCCGTAGTGATACCTAGAGGGATACAGCCTTCGATTTCAACATCATCGAAAGTCCAGCAGTGGTATACAGTGTGCAATGTGCAAGGTAAGAAAATCTCTTCGTATTTACTTAGCATGACGATCAAGCGCCTGACCGATCGGCCGAGTTCCTGTCGTGAGCACATTGAATTTTCCCACCACGTGACTTGTTCCTGCGTTACCCTAATATAATACTGTAAATGCGAGCTGTGTTATTTGAAACCAAGTCGGTTGGGAGTTGTTTTGACACACCTTAGTTAATTTACTTGCTGTCTGACTTGTAATTAAGGAAAGAGAAGATCAATTAGATCATGTTAAAATTTTTGATTTTTAAAACAAGTGCTGAATGTAAAAACTGTTGTGTGGCATTCCTAGAACAAATATTTAAAATACATTTTTTAAATCAATTTACTGGGGGGGTGGGGTTGTGTGAGGGTGCACTCAAACACGTGAATTTAAAAGAAATGGTCATCGCACAGATTAAATAATATTCTTTAAAATAAATTCGTAAAGTTTTTTCATGCAACACTAACACATGGTAGGCCTATGTTGGTTTGTTAACAGTTTGCACGCAAAAATCAAACACGGCTTTTGACTTTTTGCGTGCATACCACGTCAACGAACAAACGTTAACAATGAGGAAAAAATGGTCCAGTCGTTGATTTAAAATACAAATAGTGCGATTGAAAGTTGTGAACTTATCTATTAATCCAAAATTAAGAACTACAGTGCTTTGACAATTTACAAGCAGTAGCATTAAAACGACCTTCAAGCGAGGAAGGAGTTTTGTTTGTAATGCCAAGGCCGAGTGAACGTCAGTTCATGTGCTTGTCGGGAAATTAACGCCTCTTAAGCATTTCTTTGCTTAGCAATGCTAAAATTAAAATAAGATTTTGGTGATATTATTAAATCAACTGACCTGAAGCTGGGATGTGAAATCCGTAGCTTTTCTTGTGACAAGTAGCTTAATATAAAGTCAGGGTACAGCGTGGATACTCCCACGTCCCACTTATATGTTTGCATTTACAAGCTTCTCGTATATTTATTTAATACTGCCCTACAATTATCATTGTATTGGATTAAAATACTTGGCGTCGAATGGAAAACACTTAATGCTGTAGCGTTGAATTAGGTTGCTTGGCCGTGAAACTGATAGCCTGATAACTTTTATTTTACTCAGAATAAGGAAATTCGGTGATTAGACCGACAGTTTTATGTGTGCTGAGCAAGGTAAAATTACGTCAGCCTTAGTGTTGTTACTAAGCCACGGAAGCAGTTTTGTTTTTGTTTGATCAAACTCCTCGCGCCAAACTTTTTTGCCTTTTTCCCTCAATGTTCTGCATGTTTTGGTCTAATCTTTTTTAGGATGGGTTATGAATGGTTACTAAATGCAAGTAAATAACGAATTGTTAATCATTAAATTTTACGATTGTCCTGCCAACCATGTAAGAATACACATGGCGGTGTCCACGATATCCACGCGGGGGAAGGTGGGGGGGGGGGACACTAATTGGATCACTTTTTTTTTATTATTGCGTAATGCCTGCATTGCGGCATTGTTTGCTGTGCTGTACTACTGTGCATGGCGTTAACCTCGCGACGTTTTTCATGTGTGGTTTTCATGTGACGGCAATTTTTCCGCGGTATATTGTCGTCGCGCGGCGTTATTTCCGTGGGTTTTGACGTGCCACCGGCAACGTGATGTGGTTGCACACACGTCTACCTTCCGTAAAACTGATCGGACTTACTTTGTGTATGGACTGAATGGAAATTGTGTGTGGAACAGTGTGCGTGTTGTGTAACCGTGCCAGTAATTTGGTAACCCTGTTTGTTGGTGGTCGACTGATCGTTTGTTATCAGACGTATTCGTGAATTTTGAATTTTTGTGTCGTGGCAAGGAGGGGTGGGGTGTATAATTTACACTGATGTTATCACCACAAGGCTAGAGATCACTTATCTTATTATTCATGAGTCCTGAATCGTGGTGGAATGATCCCTGTTCTATGATTTAGCCTCTTTTTTCTCCATTTTATCTGTCATCCTGACACTTTACCACAATTCACTGTATGTTCTACAATTTCCTGAAAATACATGAATTTGGACTTCATCAGTTATGTTACATTCACATATATTTTAGGTTATCTGAAAACATATCACAATTATTCACATTTTTGTATATATCTGTGACCTTATACATGAATTAAATGATTTTATTTCATTGAAATAATGTTTCAGAATTTTCTTTATTTTCAAAAGAGTATTTCTGAGTTTCCCCACTATACAGTGAGTTTGCTAAGTTTAGCTTCTTGGGTGGGTAGCAACTGTTGTCATGGTCAAGGGTGAGCCATCTTGACCTACTTCGACCATCCCTTTCACTTGCAGATGAGTGCAATTGAGCATGGTCACTCTCTCTACTGAGGTAGGGGGGGTGGGCAATAAACGAAAGTGGTCGGTGGGTTGAAAGGGTTGGGGCACGGCTCTGGGCCATGCTGGCTTGATCTGACCTCAAAATGCGGCCTGGTCGAGGCCATGTAAACAATAGTTGATGGTCACTATGTGAGCAGAGGGGGTGAGCTAGGTCCCTAGGAAAAAGAGACGGCCCCTTTTCGTGACGTCAAGCCTGAACTTTGCACCCATTGGTTTTGCCACTGTTCGTTTTTGGGTCACAATATTTCGGACCTGGGAAAATTCGGTGATTTTTCCCGCACACGAAGTTGTGTACTTCAATCCGACAGTTCACTGTCATTTTCGCTCCCCAAATTTTTTATTCCACTATGGATCCTCCTCAAAAGAAGAGACGGGTGACCCCCAAGGATGAAAGGAGCGCATCGGCCAACGTGCCTCGGTATATGAGGGACTTTTTGTGATTGCTATCGCTAAACTTGTTAGTGTTCGGGACTTGCCTGGAACATTACAGGTACTGCGAGAGGACCGCGCATTGTTTCGGGAATGCCCTCATCGTCCGTGGAAGACATGCCGCCACTCGCCGATATTACCAGACGAGGATCCCCTTGATTACGTGCTGCGTCTCTTCTACATGGAAGTAATATTGGAGGATCCCGGACAGAATGTGCTAGTGGACGGTGTTCCGCCCGAAGAATCTCCATGGGACCAGCAACTTAGATTAAGTTCCCACTATTTAATGTGCAGCCTCATAAAGGCAAGACGATGTCTGCAATGCCGTTATGTAACTTTCCCTCCATTTCCTCATGGAACCGAAGAGTTTGCTTTATATTTCTGGCGGGCGGTAAACGCCGAAAACACCTTCTTCATGCAGCAAAACCTGCATCGAGCCCTAGCGCAGCATGAAGAGGCCGCCCGTCAGCTGCCGGATGATCTCTCCGACTTCTTTGCGGACCACCTGCTAGAGGGTTTGCCGCCGCTTCCGGACCTCGCCCGCATCTATCATATTCAAGACCCAGATGTCATCGATGTAGGAGCCTCCGGCAGCGGCGTCCAGCAGTGCCGTCGCCCTGGACCTTGTAGGTTCGATTGTCCTGTCTGCCATGATGGGCAATACGGTAAGAAATTTTTCTTATTTATTATTTTAATAAATTTTCTATCAATTTCCGTCATGTGCTGTTAAATTTTAAATTTTATTCACATGTTGGCTAGTAAACATTACTGTTTTGATATGCTGGAAGTGAAAATGATGATATCAAATTTGTTTATGCAAAATATTTCCTGTTAAACAACTTCCAGAAGCTTATTGAAATCTTTATCGCAATATTATGCGATTTAAGCTTAATTATTGGCTATAATGGGTCTAAAAAAAAATCTAATGCGATATATGCATTTGAAAATACATTATTGCTTCTTGAGCAAGAACATATGTCGTTTTCGACAAGCACTTTTTTTTTCTAAAGTGTTTTAATTTTAATTCAATGGTTCTCAAAAGTAAAACTGAGTTACTTTGAAGCAAAATACTTATTTTCAAGTTTGCTTGGTATAGGCACTATGAATTGTAGGCCTTTTGGTAAGTTACATTTACATGAAATGGTATAAGATTAATTTTTATTTATTTATATGTCATTTTATTAACAACGTGGTGCTAATTTATCTGAAGCACTAGAAGAAATTTTACGTAAGACTGTTTCTATTTTTTTATTTGTGGCTTCTACCGTCCCTCCTACCCATGATGTGTTAGGAGTGGAATTTATCTGTTTAATATTGAACAAATTTGACAATCTTGCCACAATAGCGTTGTTAATTTTACTTCCGTTGTTTCCGCGCAGTTGCACGGGTGCTCCAAATCTAGCTATGAGGTGAGAAACCAACTTATTGGCTATCGTTTTTTTCTTTCTTATCGGGAATTCCGACTGCAATTACGTAACGACTGACGTCGTCAATTAACGTCATTATGTAGACGTTCTTGTGAACACTTCTATTCAAGGGTCCAATGAGATCCAAGCTCCATGAATGACCTGGTTACTGTAGGGGTTGATAGGCTGTTAGTCTAGCTTTTAGTGGCTTGTTAGGTCTAACGTAAGCTTGACATACTTGACAAGTTTTAACGTAATGAGCGATATCGTCCATCATTTTAGGCCAATAGCAACATAGCTCTATTAATTCTCTAGTTTTAGTGGCTCAGCGATGTCCGGTGCCACGTGTGGAATGGTAATACCGGATACAATAGTACCGTAGAGATTTAGGTATACACATCTGTGCTAGATTGTGCATACGGCCTCTATTTGGGTCTGCTAGTCGAATTCTATATAGAATTCCGTTATAATCTTTATAAAAGATATTTCGCTTGTTAGAAGCGTCGATCAGATCTTCTGATGGCTGATTATACCAAAGAAAATTGAAATTTAGCTAATTTATTTCTCCTTTATAGACTTAAAGATCAGTCATTTAACTTTAGCTTTAGAAAAATCTGGGTGTTTAAGCGTTGCAGCTTGTATCATAGCTCGCTTAAGTTCTTGAAATGCTCTTTCTTCATTTTCGCCCCACAGAAATGTACAGTTTTTCCCGTGTTAGTTTAGACAAAATCTGTGACATTTCGGCGAATGAAGGAAGGTGTCGCCCATAGAAATGTTCCATACCTAAAAATGAATGGACTTGTTTAGGTGTCATAGGCGTAGGATAATGTTGCATAGCCTTTGTTTTATCGCTATCTGGTTGTATCCCGTTTTCATTTAGCACAAAGCCTAGGAATTTAACCTTTTTACGTGCAAATTTGCGCTTTTCAACACTGAGTTTTAGTCCTGAACGAGCGACTAGTTCTAGTGCTCGATTCGCGTGACTGATGTGTGTTTTAAGATCCATTGGGAGCCAGTTTAAAAAAATTGGTTTTAGAGTTAGTAGAGAAGCACGTCTTAGGTTTAGCAGATTCCGCTAATTTAGTTGATAAAATCCAAACTTAAAGTCTAAGCGTGTAAAATATTTAGCTCCGCTAAGGTGAGCCATGGTTTCTGTCACAGTAGGTATTGGAACACTTACACTTTCAATGACAGAATTCAAGCCGCGTAAATCTACGACTACGCGATAATCAGTTGGCCTTCTCTTTATCATTAGACAAGGAGACAACCATCCTGATTTTCCTTCTTTAATTATTCATACTCTCTGCATTTCGTCAACATACTTATCCAATAATTCACGTTGGTGAAATGGAACTCGGTACATTTTAGAACTTACTGGTTGTGACTCGCTAGTATCTACAGGAACTTCGCATCCCTCATAACATCCTAAGTCAAAATCGTTTTTAGAAAATGAATCTTGATGAATTTTAAGCATATCTAGAAATTCTCCCGTTTCCTCCCTGTTTAAATCTGGAAACGTGAACCTATGTTTTAAAATTTCCCATTCCGCATCGAGCTCTGCCTTGGATTTCGGCTTGGGAGCGTCACTTAGGCTACTGACTGGCACCTCCGATGAGCTTTCACTTGGTTTGGATTGATTTTGGGAAGTCTCGATAGGACTTGAGTTTTGAGATACCTCGATGGGACTTGCGGTTTGAGATTTCACAATGGGACTTGAGGTGGGCAAATTTGAATTTGACGAAACTAAGGAAGCGCCATCCTCGTACTCGATAATAGCTGTCGTGTACGTACCCAGGATAGAACCCGCTTTTAGTTCTACGTCAAATCCGTTAAGATTTATACACATAACTGGAATAATACCTGTGGGAGTTGTGTTAACAAGACTGTGAGCAAGATGTACAGGAAATTTGCCGTTTTCAGGTTGGAACACTCCTGTCTGTATTTCTGGATACGGAAAATGTAAATTTCCCGTTATTCTACTCTCACAGTTTGATGGCATTATTTCGTCTCTTAACAAAGATACAGTAACATCTGTTAAAAGTTGTTTAGGTGTACAATTCCATGTAGATTTAGGAGTATCATCGGTTTCTACATCTGTAGCTACGTTAAGTGATGCTACGTAAATGTGATTGGGTTTATAAATTTCCCTGTTTATTATTTCCTTATTTTGGTTATAGGCTACATGAGCTAATGCTGGTGTAGACGACATTTGAAATTTTAAATCACCTATAGTTAAGACGTTATCTGGGCAATTTAATGCTAACGAAACTGATTTATTTGACATGAAATCGTATCCTAATAGTACTGAAATGTTACTAAATGAACCATCAGGAACGATAATAAACTCTTGATTTCTAGAAAATTCACACTTTTCTACAGTTGTTACTATTTTCCTATCAGTTTTAATCTGACAATTTCCGACCCCAACCAAGTTGACTGGTGTGGTCATCGGAATTAAATGGCATTTAACTCTAAAATCCTAAAGCATGCGTTGTGCTGCTGTGTTCGTAATTAACGAAAGTGAAGAACCTGTGTCTAATAAACAGATTTCTGGCTTATTACCAACGTCAAACACTAAGTGTGGACGTGAATATTTAACCTTAGTTTTATTTAAAACTGTGTTCACTTGAACGTTATCAGCGTTAGGCGCTGTTTGCTCCAAGTCGAGCGATGCTTCTCTCTGCTGCTCCGACTCGTGGCTAGTATCGACCTCGGACACTAGATGGTGCTGCTTGTACCACCTGTTGCCCGGTTGAGCGGAAATGCTCGGGAGCAAGTTTCCTCGATGAGTGTTTCGTGGTGACGCATTTGGGTCGGCAACACTTTTGCTGTCCCCAAACGTTAAGCCGATTATAGGCTCAAACGTTCCTCCAACTGTTGGAATTCTAATTTTCCAATCTTTCTGCGTTGCTGGTGAAATACCAATAGATGTGCCCGAAGGCATGTTAACTCCGTCTTTATAAAATGAATCATCCGTATGTTTAAAGTGAACTGTGCGTTCGTGACCTAATAAAGCAATAACTATGGGCTTTTTAGTATCAACTGGGTTTAATTCGGAATGAAAATTTGTAGAATCTAACCCATCTTCAAATAGAGTTACTACTACAGAGTCACAAGTTAAACCATATTTATCGTTAACTGTGTTTAAAGCATTTGTAAATTCATTTACGAGATTTTTGTTACTGTCTATAGACCTTGCTATATATTTTGATGGAATTTTACCAAAATATGACGCTAAACGTGGTAAAGCTAATGTACGATCTGGCAAAGCAAGTTTTTGCTGGTGCCATTCGACGTTTGAATACAAATCTAGCATTAATTTATTTGCATTCTCTTCTGAAAATAATGAAACGCATTTTACGTTTAAGGAATGAGTATTATTTACCTCATTAGTTTGATTTAACAGGAGTTTGAGCTTGAACTGAGCTGACGTGTGGATTTTGATCGTCATCATTGCTCTGTTCTGACTGATTTACGTTTAGTTCTGAATCCCTGTTCACATTCAGACTACGAACTCGTTTTTTGAATTGCAACCATTTTGACATGAGTCATTACCCTCATTTACGTCTGTAGCGTGTTGTGGAACACGGTTTTGGCCGTTGTGATTTTGCCATTGCTGATTTTGGTTTTGATTTTGATTTCTATTTTTTGCTTTGGTTCTTACCGTAATTAGTATTACCGGAATTTTGATTTTGTTGTGCGTTATTGTAACCATTGTTACCGTTATTGCCAGTGTTAGTTTGGAATGAGTAAGGGTTATTTTTCTTATTGAACTGAATAAAATCCCTATTGTCAAAAGCAGAAAAATAATTTCAGCCGTTTCCAGGATTATTTCCCCTGTATTGACTATTTCTATGGCCGTCCCTGCCGTAGTTATTATTGGAAGAACCATTTTCCGAATTATGCTTCTTATTACGTTGTTTGCAACGTTGTAAATTATCATCCTTAGTGCGACAGTGTTTTTTGAAATGTCCACGGCCTAAACAATGGTGACAGACCTTGATTTGCGGGTTTCTCGCATTTATGGTGCTGATTTTAGCCTCATTAGGTGTGGCTTTAACACTTCTTAATTTATTTAAGCCTTTTTCTAATGAATTCATTTTGTCTAATATTGAACCAAGAGCCAAATTATTGACTTCGCTATTCGAAGTTTGTTTATTTGCTGCAGCATCTGCTGACTGAGCTGAGCTACTCTTACTCCTTTTACCTGCGTAGCCTGCTAAAACGGCACGCTTGTAAATTGCTGCGTTATACATATTTCTAAATGAAGTATGCATTTGGGAAGTAGTATGTACTTCGATTTCGGGTGGCATAGCATGAAGAAAAACTGAACGCATTCCTTCATCTTTTGCTATTTGTTTATATTGGCGTTCTGCCTCGGTATCCGTTGGCTTAAGTCTCCAAAGCTGTGAAGCCATTTTCTCTAGCCTAGCAGAAAAATCTTCGATTGTTTCCCCTTCCTTTAATTCAGCTGTATGAAACAAATATGGGGTTATGGTTTCACCTCCGCAACCAAATCTATCGACTAAAATTTCCTTGAAATTTGCCCAACTTTGAGAGCTAGCAATATGCGGATTCATGGCTAAAAATATTGCAACTGGACCTGTACATTTACTACATGCAACCAAAACTAATTCTGAATCTTGCAATGAAGGATCTAATGTACGCAAATTTTCGACCATTAGTGCGAAAGTGAAAATATCTAAGGGTCATCCCCTGCAAAAGGTAATATAGCTTTCTTGGCTGAACGTAATTCTTGCCAAAGTCTAGACTTAGTTTGTGAATCTCTAGTTTGATTTGATTCGGTAATAGTTTTCAGCACTTCTAAATGATTATCATTTACTGCCTTAAGATTATCACTATTTGATTGCAAGCATACTGCTAAAGTATGATCTAAAATCTTTTGAAGGCGAGATTCATCCATCGAATCACCCTCGTCCGCTACTATGGTTAGGGGTTAAATTTAGCGGTGTTTGATTTCCATCTGAAATTTGGGAATTTATTACTATATTTGGAGTAATGGGAACATAGGAATGATTCGGCATTTGCGAATTTATTGGCACTTGAATATTAAGTGGTGTTTGAGCGCTTGTCTGCATTTGCAAGGTAGGCATAGTTGGTGTTAGGTTTGGTGTTACCTGATTGTGCTGTGGTGTTACAAAATTTAACGGTACTGTTTGGGTTAGTGGCGTATTTTGATTTAACGGTAGATTTTCATTTAGAGGTACATTTTGGCTAAATGACTCGTTTTGGTTAGCGTGCACCTGATTATTGGGAGGCACTTGATTATGTACTGGTACTTGAGTATTAAGTGGTACTCGGGAATTTAAAGGTGTCTGAGTTGCACGTTTATCACGTGGAGACCTAGATCTAGTTCGATCTTTAGCGTTAGCCTTATTTTGAGCTAAGCGATTAGCTGAGCGAGATTGAACTCGTTTGGGAGGAGGCAAATTTACTGCATCATCGATCTTGTCGATGGTATCAGAATACTCTGATTCTGTATCCGATTCATTTTGAGTAGTATTAGTATTGTCTAAATTAGTAGTACTAACTGAAGCGTCTGTAAATTCCACAAAATCTTGGCGATTCACTGGCCTTCTAATTTGTCTGCCTCTCGAAGAGACTTGAACTGTGTCCCTAGCACGATTACTTCTAGTTCTAAGCATTATTTAACTAGATTTTACTAGATTTAACTAGATTTAACTAGATTTTAAGAAATATTTAAGCTTAAGATGGATTTAAACTTAATTTGTAGCACAAGTCTTAAGTTTTAAGTACTTTAAAAATTTTTTCAATTTTCAACAAATTCACACCAAAATGATGAATTTTCCCTTTAAAATGGAAAATAAGGAAATTTTTCCCAAATTTTAACACCTGAAGTCGGCAATAATTTGACGGTGGTTATTTTAAAAGCAACCATGATCGATTTCACACAAAATTAGCACTGTAGTGACTAATAAACCAAATGCACTGAACTAAATTTAGGCCTACTTTAAACTAATTTAAACTAAATTTAGTTTAACCCAAATTTAACCAAAATTTCCTCCTATTGTGGAAAATTCAAAGCAAATACACTTTAAATGTATACAAGATAATACACATGAACATATTTCATAGCATTGAACATGTCAATCAACTATTTTCATAAACGATTGCAAGATACAAGCAAAATCAGCAATGTTATTTTCCAACAAAGCTTAACCAGCGTAAATAGGCTACTAAATTTTCCCGTACTTTTTAATTGTTAAAATTCTGTTTACAAACAACCAACAATGTTGTTGACTATCTGGGTTAAAAAAAATCAAACCCGAACTTTAATGCTAAATTTCAGCTTTTAGAGACTGTAAAGTGCGGAAAATGGCAGTATTTTTTATAAAATACAACTGAATGCTCTTAAATTATTGGTATTATTTTTTCTTTTCGGGCATTAGGGGGAATTGAATCACACTTATGACTCCATTGTAATGTTCTATTCCAGTGACCATTTGACCAGAATGAACATTATCGTCTAGGATGGCATAAGGGCATAACAATTGTATAAAACACTATTAAATATAAAATAGGTAGGCTAAATAATAAGCAAACATCCAATTATACTGGGCCTTTAATCAACACACCGGTGTACACAATATTGACCCCACAATATGGCCAATTAAATCAATGACAGATTGTCATGATTTGATTGTATGATTACAATTATCGGCAATGAGTCGAACGAATGGCATTACGGATTAAGTCGAGCGGTAAACCTAATCATTATTGTATTTTCTGAATTAATTATATGAATCTCAGGTTAATTTAGCAGCGTACGGCTTGGTACTAGTTAAGCATAAACAATAATAGCTAATGCTATTGAATCAAAATACTTAGCTCTATAATAGATGCTTGAGTGCGGCCATGGGCCTACGGCTCGGTTAGGCGGCGAAGCCACGTCGCTAACCCGGCACGGCAGTCTGCCTGGCGTACTTCTGGATCAGGGCCTCCGGAATTTGACTGGCGTGAACTAGTTAACAACTGCTTGACGGCTGGTGATCGGATGATATCACGCATTCCGAGGTTCAGCTTAAATACGGTGGCATTATCAGCCATGATCGATCCATTGTAGTATTGATTTATTATTGAAATGCTAAATATAGTAACATTTGGACAGCTCGGGCCCTTATCGCCAAATGGGACCTCTCCGCCTGTCAATCATTCTATTGTTGCATTTGGGTTCATTAATTGTTCCCCGTATGCGGCGCTTTGAAGGTAAATGCCGCCATCCCGTGTGGGAGGGACTTATTGTTATTCCACGTAGTGATGATCATGAGCGACGATCTTATCGTAATTAAATCTACTTCTAGAAAGTCATTTAGGTTTTACGAAACGGTCGTAAATAATGTCAGCTGGTAATGCCATCCTTTAAACTCTAACAATAGGTGTAATTACACTTGTTCAGTCTCAAATGATCTTGCCGCCTCTCGGTCATCTTTGAAGAAGGACTCCCAATTATAATTGCTATCTGGAGTCGTTTTGATCTCTCTGAATAAATACTTGGCTCATGCATTTAATAAATGTATGATATTATGCAATATGCGTCCAATTAATTAATTGTATTGTTTCTGTTATGAATATTAATTAAGCCATTATTAAATTCCCTACACAAACAATTGTAATAAACACTAAGTATGCGCTAAATAGGTAGGCTAAATAAGAAACAATCATTCATCTAATACTGGGCCTTTAATCGACGCTCCGGCGTACACAATATTGACCCCACAATATGGCCAATTAAATCAGTGACAGATTGCTATGATTTAATGTATCGATTACAATTATGCGGCAATGAGTTGAACGAATGGCATTACTGATTAAGTCGAGCGGAAAACTAAATCATTATTATATTCTCTTAAATAATTAAGAAGTCTGGGGTTAATTTAGTAGCGTAGTATTGTTACTAGTTAATCTTAAACAATTATAGCTATTGCTATCACATCGGAATACTTATCTCTATAATAGAAACTTGAGTGAGGCTATAGGCACTCGGCTGTAGCTCGGCAGTGAAGCCCCGTACAAGATGCGGCACGGCTTCTGGTCTAGCATGCTTTCTAATCGGGACCTCAGGAATTTGACTGGCGTAGACTAGTTAAGCAACTGTTGAGGGGCTGATGATCGACTGATATCATGCATTCCAAGGTTCGGTTTAAATACTGTAGCTTTATCGGCCATGATCATACCAGTGTAGTATTGATTTATGATTGAAATGCTAAATATAGTAACATTCTGACTGCTTGGGCCATTAACACCAAATAGGACCTCTACGTACGTCAATCACTCTATTGTTGTATTCGGGGATTTTAGATATTCCCCGTAGTCGGCGCTTTGAAGTTATCTTGTAGCGGCGGACGCTACGACGGGCTAGGTGCTTGTAACGTCTCCACACTCATGGTTGACATCCAGCTTGTATATATGACTGAATAATTACTTTCTGACTATTATGTCGTATAACAGCACAGTTGGGCCGCAATCCCGGAGGGAGTGAAGATACTTTCCTATTTTAAAAATGAATAGGTCTAACCAGGAACTATCTACCTGGTCTTTAAGGCTGCCACCACCGGTGTGTAAGTTTAAAAGCTAATGGGGTTTAGAATAAAATGGGCTACATGTTATTTAAACGCAAGCAACTAATCTACACTAAAAACCGTAGTTGAAGTTTTAAAAACTCTTGGTTTTAATAAAAATCACTAACAAATGAAAAAGGCACTTTACATTTTGATCACTAGTTAAAACGAAAGCTTTAAATTAAAGCAAGATGGCTTTCCGTGAAAGCAAACGAATTTACATTTAGAAAATTCAAGAACAAAAAGCAACAACGGGCTTTTTGCATTAATACACTTTTCGAATAAAAAGAGTAGGCTGAATTCCAGAAGAATCCGTTAATTTATAACCGCATCCGCTAAATTATACAATTAACCCAGACAGAACAATCTCTTGCAAAAGACTCCCGAATCCTCAAGGGCCACTGTCTGCCGTTTAAGTTAAACTGAGGTTTAAAATAAACAAAGGAACGTTGGTTTTTAGGAAGAGAACCACTCTGACATTACAGCAAGTAAAAACCGAAAATGCAGTTTGGCTTACTCCACTGTAAAAATTCTAAAACAAGAGGTAAGTTAAAAATTGAACTATAAATTTAGAATGGGGGTCCTAAAATTAACTTTCAATTAACTAGTAACTTATACTGAACACTGCCTTTGCCCGGCATGGCAACCTTCAGAACGCGGCATCGCCACTCCTGACCGGCCGTGACCACCACTTGTTTTATATCTGTGAGCTGTGCTTTGGATGGGGGATGACTGGGGCTTTTTATGCTAGAGCGCCAGATTTTCGTTGCCAAAGCGCGGACAGGTAGGAGAGCTACGGGGTTCTGATTGGCTGAGGGCCTTGAGAACAATGGAAAGTGGGAGGAGAAGTCGGTGGAACAAAGGCTTTTCATTGGGAGCCGTTTGAAGGAACAAGGACTATGTACACATGTGCCAATAACGAGTTTTGAACTGTTAGACAATGGAAAATTGGCTATTTTGATACTTTGGGAGTTTTGGTGTACAAAATATTAAACTACAGTGTTATGCACTGCAACTATTGAAGGAAGGGGGACGAAGTGTAATGCACAGTTTGACTTTGGCAATTTAATTGAAGGAACAGATCGTTTGTTTTGCATTCGGATTGTTGGTAGTCACGGTCGAGTCTACACTTTACTATTTACAACAAATACAATTCACGTTCGTTTAAATCGTTGCTGAAGGAAGGCTAAGCAGAGGTAGTGATCCGGGGGCAAAAGATTAAACTCAAAAGGTTAAATAAACTAGCTCAGTAAAAAGGTTATACGAAAATTTAGGTTGAGTTTTATCTCAGCAGAGAATGGCGATAGAGAAAAGTCGGACATTTTTCATAGCATTTGGGATACCAACAAACAAGATAAAAAAATATCGTACTAAGTCTGTATCCAACATATATGTGAGGTTAAGTACCTTAAAGGAACCCCCTCCTACAGAGTCGGACTGGGTAGCAAAGGGCGCCTGTGCCATTTAAAGAAATGAAAGGGGAGGAGCGCCACGCATTTTACCAGGAATTCAAGTCTGACGGGTCTGGAGAGCGCTCTAAGCATTGTCCATGGAAGAGCCCAGGAGCCTTTGCTTAATTTTAATATTCTACTGGCTTTGAAGAGCGTCAACACGTGTATTACCGTATGTTTAAAGCATTGGCTTTTTTATGAACTTCTTTCTTGGAAGCCATGGGTCTTTTTTTTTTCTTTGAAGGGGGGGGGGGAAGGAGTTTAACAAGAGTGTAGAAAATGCAAGTAAGGAGAAAGAGGTAAGGAGAAAGGGTAAGGAGAAAGAGGGGGATTTGTGCCTAAGGAAAGATCAATAACGGAAAAGATTTCATTTTTCTTTCGCGGAGGGGTAAAACAGAAGGCTGCCCATGGGGCGCCAAAAGTGTGGTAACCAAGGGCGCCTGTGCCAATGGCACAATGTCAATATGGCCAGTCCGAGCCTGCCCTCCTAAAACACAACTAAGCTAGTGTATTTAGGCTTTATGCCTGCAATAAAACAAAAAGAAGTAATTACATTTGTACATGAGTTTTGAAGTTATGGCGGCCGGAAGTTTGAGCACTACGGCCCAGTTTGGTGACATTTTGTTAATGATGCTATAGACAAACCAGAAGGAAATTTAATGTTCTGTTTTCACAGGAACAAAGTTCAAGTGAGTGGCTATTAAGAGCTTCTAAGTTAGGTCGATTCTGATGGTAACTTCTTGTCGAATTTTCCAACCAAAGATGAAGATTTTTCGCCGGGGGGGGCTGAAGTGTGGAGCTTCAGAAAAACTGAGTTTTTCCCCGAGGTTTTTGATGTTTGGAGTCCGGGTATCCTCTCCAATCATGCCGCAGCACAGAAATCTATTACACGCCCCAACCAGGGAAATTTATTGGGGATCCGTGTAGAATGCCAAATAAATGCTAAAACAGAAAGGTCAGTCAACACAAGATATGCCAAAAGCTTAAGACTGCCAAGCCATGTAAAAACAATAGTAACAGCAATAAATCCTTATTACATCACTGCTAAGTGAGAAATACATCTCCTTGGTTGAGAAATACATCTCCCTTTAAAATACTTGTTCCTATCCCTGGATCCGGTTTTACATGAAATAAAATTACACTGTTTACAAAAATATTAACTTTGCCGTTTTGTTTTTTTGGGGATTGACGTTTTTGTGGCTTAGAAAAATTTTAGTAAATTTTAAAAGTTACAAGTTAAAAGAACACTATTTTGAAAAACACTAGGTTTGACTAAATGTACAAGGTTAATTTTTGTACGAATTAACAGATAAATGAGGCCATCTATTGCTCTGGTAATATGCCCCATATCTGGTCTGCCTCCGCTCAAGTCTAGCCTTTTTTTTTACCCCGGGAGGCTGCGAAAAAAACCGCCAGACGCGTTACAATAAACCTAGACTGCGTTAGTTGTTAGAAAATTGCACACAATTTGGAGACGCATAAAATGACCAGCTCTATTCACTGTGGAAACAGACCACTAGAAAGGTTAAAGGTTACCAAACAACTTGTTTACAGTTCAATGGACTCTGAAGGGTTTTGAGGTATGACCCATAACTTAAAACATAACAATACAACACTGGGAGGTTTAAGGATAAAAACGCAACAACCTTGTAACGACAGTGCTTCCTTTTTCGCAGAGGGGTAGACAGACAGCTGTTTTTAAAGAAAGCCATTTCGTAGAAAACTTAAAGAAGGGCTAACCGGGAACAAGTTGCAACCCCCGTAGAATATTCCTAATGAATATTTAATTAGTGTCGTTCAATCTTTACAAACATTCACCCACATGATGATTATAAAAAGAGAAAACATTGGCACTTAAAATTTAGGTGTGAAGTCTAAAACGGGAAATAACTGAAGGTTCCTTTTCTGGTGGTTGTCCCTACAACGTACCACTTAACGAAATTAAATATGCAGTTAAAAATGTCAGTCAATTTGTACTGAAATACAACGTTTTTAAACACTTAAGTTAAACAAAATGCTGACTAAAGGCAGCAGTATACACAAGATACTTTCCAGGTTTGTACAGCAGTCACTGAAGTTTTAAAATTAAAATTTCAACAAGTGCACTATTTAGTCTTTTAGTTGCTCCTAGATGGAGCCACGCTTGTATCGACATACAACTCACTATTTAAAAGAAACTAGCACGGGAATTTACTTAGTTAGGTTTGCTTTTAATTGCCAAAAAAAAACTCTAATTCAGAGAAAAAACATTACGTTAGGTTTTATAACCTCCGTTTCACTGGGAAAGCCTATTTCAGTGCTAGAGCCATAATAATGCATGTATTCCTACCCTAGACTGACATAGAATTCACACTAAAACCTTGGTCCTATTTTTAAAAGGGAACTGAGGAAAAAAACTATGCAAGTTTTTAGTTGTTCAGTTGGGAGACCTAATCTAAGGTTTTACCTACTCTTACACTGACAAAACTACATTTTAACTGTTGGTTAGGTTAGAATGTAACCTTCGTTCTAACGAAAAACTATTATTCTGTTAAAGGAGCCATAATCGTGGTGATCAATCACAAAAATTCCCTCCCCTCACACGACAAGAGTTTAACACTAAACATCGGGTCCTATTTAAAAAGGGGGATCACAAACCTTTATTTACGTTTCATTTAAACACTGTCATACTGCAGTTAGTTTTAATTAATCTCAGGAAGACTGACTTTACTGCATTCAGGAAAGAATTTAAAACGCTCAAGGGAAGCACGCTTACGGCCAACCTCTAGTTGGACAGAAGTACTACGAGTCACTGGCCGTTTTACGCCAGCGCTATACGCTCATTCAAGTTGGTTCGGAATGTCTCCTCACCTAAAGAGGGGATTATCGTATCAGGTTACACTTAACACTTGACTGCACCTTGGTCACGGTTGACCGCTTCTGCTAAACGGTTTCCCTCACTGCTGGGATGGGCTGGGGTGTAGCGACTTTAGCGTTAGGGGCAGAATCACTTAGCGGGCTGTTTATAGCTGGCACGAGGGTCTTGTTTAGTAAATCAAAATCGGGAATGCCCAGCACGACGTCGAACGTCCTAGTCGCGGGGGACACACAAGCTACTGTTTTTAAAACTGTACCATCAGTTAAAGTTAAACATAAATTAACCTGAGGTAATACGACAATTTCACTGCTTAAAACAGTTTGACAACAAATTTTTTGTTTCAAACGTGGCCAATTTTTCGCGAGTTTTGCGCTAACCAGGGTAACTGAGCTTCCGGAATCGCATAAAATTTTAATTTTACGTTTTCCTACACTAGCTGCTAGAGTGCTAGATTTAAGAACTTCACTGGCATTTTTTTCCCACGAGAAAACATGCGTTCGCCTGATCCGGGACCGTTTTATTACATTCAGGGCAATCACTACGGAAATGTTGGGGGGGGGGGGGGGAATTGCAAATGTAGCAACGCTTAACTCTATCTACTTTAGGGTTAGTGCTTAGACTAGCACTTTCGCTATTGCCATAGTCCTGACTATGGTTGTCTAATTCTACATCCACAGATCCGGCCGGATTAGCTGTCTTGTTGTGGTTACGCTTGTTACCATGTTGGTTGCGTGAACCTTGACTTGGCGGCGCAACACTAGGTTGTGTTTTGACGCTGCGTGCGGCTGCATCGTTAGCGATCTATTAGTTGCGGGTGGTGAAGTCGTCACACAACTTTGCAACTTCGGCCAAAGTCCCTGTACGGATTTGGTCAGGCAACCATTTGCACAGGGCAACTGGACAATTTTTAGTGAATTGCTCTAAGAGCATTAAATTCACGAGGTTGGCGTACTCGCCATTTACCTTAGCCAACGATAACCATCTAGTGAATAGGGCTTCTAACTCAAAAGAGAAATCGTGATACAATTGTTCAGAACCTTTCTCTAAAGATCTAAACTGTGTGTGAACTGACTCTTTCGTTTGCACAAACCTGTCAAGAAGTTTACTTTTGACTACGTCGTAATCCGGAATTTAATATCTGTGAGTTAATCGCATACTTTAATTAAAATGTCTCCCATGAGGGGCAAGAGTGCTGTACTCCATTGGTCCTTGGGATCTTTTGACTCGTTAAAGTTCTCTCAAGTATTTTTAAAAAACTGTTGATTTCCGTATTTGGGGTCCACTTATTTACTAGGCGTACCACATCGGCAATTTTTCCCTGTTTAGATACTGGATTCGGGGGAGCTGGGGGAGCGCCCGGAGCTCCAGCGGGAGCTGGGTTTACTGTATTACTAGCAGCATTTAGCTTTGCTAATTCAAGCTGCAACTTGAGTCTTTCTAACTCTTGGACACGAGCTTTCTCATTAAGTACTGCTTCGCGATCTTTAATTATCGCTTCCTGTTCTCAAACTGCTAGTTCAAGAGCTCGGCCTCTGTCGGCGCCTGTCGTCCTCTGCCAGGTCTAAATCTAAATCGCTGTCAGCGGTTTCAAGGGCTTTTAATCTTAACTTCAGTTTTAAGTGAAAGTTCTCGGTCTCTTTTGGCTAATTCTTGCTTTTGCAAAATTAATGCTTCACGTTTTTCTATGGCCGAAGCTAGTTCGTCACGTAAATCTTGTACGTCTAAACGGTCACTGTCAACCGCGGTTTGTAACACTACGACAGTTTCTTGTCTGGTTTCCGTTACGGTTAAGCCTAGCTTAGTGCAGGCTTTTTTCAAATCCTTGTAATGGATGTCTTTAATCCAAATTTAGTCGGACTTTAGTCCAAATTTAAGTCCGACATTTTGGCGTTTAACGTTTATGGGTTTTCAAAATAAAGCTTGTTAAAATGAAAAATAAATTAATTGCAGCCGCAAGTTAAATTTACGTTAATATTTGGAACAGAGCACATTATTTAAAGTATTTCTCTCCCCAAATCCAGTAAGCTGTACATACAAGATACTTTTAAGACCACTAGCATTTTGGTGTATGAATAATTAATAAACCTACGGAATTTTAACTACTTAACACTCTGGCTTGGCGGCTCCAGCATATCTTATGCACACTTACCCCGTACACCATGGTGTAATGTCCGTTAAGTCCACACCCAAATCCCCACCGGTGATTGTAGATGGCTTGAAACACACTGAAGTAAACGTCCAGGCTTGGGTAGTCTACCTCAGTCAACTTTAGGGCTTGAATCGGCAACTCAAAGCACGCTGGTTTCTGCTACGGGGCTCTTGGTCCCTTGCGGGCAGATCCTCCTCGCAGACGGCGGGCTGATGGGGGCATCAACACGGCATGGCAAAACGGCACTCTCGGCGAAGTGGGTTCTTGCTTCTCAGCTCCATGTTTTTGGCTGCTTGGGCGGAGTTTTGTACTGATAGTGTCGGCAGTACGGGCGTCTTTTTCGGCAACTATTTTAACGGAGTTGCGGACTTCTACTTCTGTACCTTTTTTGCTTTGGTACAGACATCTGCTTCGTGATTTTTAGAACTTAATCACTGACATCTGGATTGAAGTGGTTTTCTTCTTCACAAATGGGTCCAGTAGCGTGGCAGGGTGGAAACGCTTGACGGGAACAGCACCTGTTCATCCCAGTGCTGCTACCATTTGTAGCGGCGGACGCTACGACCGGCAAGGTGCTTGTAACATCTCCGCACTCATGGTTGACATCCAGCTTGTAGATATGACTGAACAATTACTTTCTGACTCTTATGTCGTATAACAGCACAGTTGGGCCTCAATCCCGGAGGGAGTGAAGATACTTTCCTATTTTAAAAGTGTATAGGTCTAACCAGAAACTATCTACCTGGTCTTTAAGGCTGCCACCACCGGTGGGTAAGTTTGAAAGCTAATGGGGTTTAGAATAAAATAGGCTACATGTTATTTAAACGCAAGCAATTAATCTACACTAGAAACCGTACTTGAAGTTTTAAAAACTCTTGGTTTTAATAAAAATCACAAACAAATGAAAAAAGCACTTTACATTTTGGTCACTAGCTACAACAAAAGCTTTAAATTAAGGAAGTGGCTATTTACAGGTACAGTACCTGCAAACAACTGGCTATTTACAGGTACTATACCTGTAAGTAATCAACTATTTACAGGTACTGTACCAGTGAGCTATTGGCTATTTACAGGTACAGTACCTGCAAGCAACTGGCTATTTACAGGTACTATGTTTACAAGCAACTGGCTACTATAAAACTCCTGAAACTTGTGTTCTTCCTCATTATTTACTAATGCTAGGCACATAAAGAATAATTATTTCGATTATTGCAGTTTGATTTCATATTAAAGTACGATCTGCCTGAATATTTGAAGGTCATCTTAGAAAATCCTAAAAATTCCAGTAATATCTAAAGTACAGCCTTACTCGAGGAAGCATCAAATTACATAGCCATACGACAAACCTTTCAAATTGAGCAATGGAGTAAAAAGCACGGTAATAGATTATGTGAAGGTAAACCAAGCAGTGCTACATAAAAATACAAACAATGTTTCGAAAATTTTCAATTTTCGTCTTCAGGTTAGCAATAAAATTAAAGCTTGGCAAAAACCACTAAGTCAACCTATATTAAAAGCATAAAACAGACATTTAAAACGGATAAAAACCACCAATTTCTCCCCTCAAAAGAGGCAGAAATGGCAGCCGAAAAGCAACGACCCACCTGCTCCGTTGTGATGCCACGTCGCAAGGCAAGGTGTATGCAAATCGGGGTCACGTGTTTTAAAGGTGTGATGCATTCGTTATGTTGGTTTTACAATATGCCTGGCAAAAGAGTCGAGTTTAAGTGATTTAATTACAGGAAAATATTCTTTTAGAAATTTATTATCTGGTACCAAGTGGTTATGTACAGGTGGTGTATGTGTATGGATGACCAACGTTTCTAAATTAATTCTTGCCCTGGTGTATTTTTCTCGAAACAAGATTTGGACCTTGTCCAAGTCGGGGGTGTGGCCTGTTGCGTATTTGTCTGGCAACTTGCCTGTTGAAAGGCAGTGTTGCACTAAAGAATTCGATTCGACTTTTAATTTGAAGTTTGATTTATGGGATGTCATACGTTCCTTAAGTTTTTGAAGGGATTGTCCTACATATGTAGCAGTACAGGTTGGCTCCGTACAGGGAATTCGATAAACAGTATTGCGTGTGGAAAGCATATCGTCTGATTTGTTATTGTTTTTATTTGCATGGTGCATGGTCAGCTGCGTAATATTTTGGTGGCTGTTTGAAACAAGTCGGATGTTATTGATGTTAAGTTTCTTCTTAAGGACTTCAGAGATGCCTTTAAAGTATGACAGAGCAATGAAACTCGTAGGGGGGGGGGCGTTTTGGAGGTCAAAGCTTTTGAAATTAATTTGTTAACGTACCCGAATGGGAACCCATTCTCGACATACTTTTGCAAGATGTAATGAAATTCATGCTGCAATAAGTCAGCATTACTGGTGTGTGAGACAACACGTTTAACTTCATTTATTACTACATTACTTTTGTAGTGGGCATCAACATAGGAGTTGTAATGCAGGGTGCGAGTCGACTGCATACTTTTTCTGAAGTGCGTGAATTCGATGAGGCTATTATCGTTAATAATGACGTTTAGATCTAAAAATGGGATGGCATTGTTTTTAGAGGACTCCATAGTGTAAGTGAGTGATTAGTGATGTTGTTGAGAAACTCAAGGATTAATAACTTTAGTTGTGTTGGCAGAAGTGCTAAACTGTAGTCGATGTATTGCTTGTAATATTTAATTTGTGGAAATTTTTCAACCAATTTATTGTCGACTGCATTCAGGACTATGTCACAAAAGAAAGTTGAAAGTGGACTTCCCATCGGTACACCATTGATTTGTTGGTAAAATTTGCCTCCATACTCAGAGAAGATGGTTTCAAAAATGACTTTTACTGCACTGATGAAACTATCATTATCCCACCCAAGCTTGAGGAGCGAGGGGGGGGGAGGGTTCGTTTGTTAATTTTCGAGAGATTTCCGTAAGGATAAGGTCTTGGTCCAATGATGGAAACACTTTTTCGACATCAAAAGAGACAAATTCAAACCCTGGAGGCACTTGATATCCTTCCAGGTCGTGAACAATTTTGAGTGCATTGGGGGTAGTATGGAGCCCCTCAGCGAGTTCTTTTAGAATGGGTTTAAGGATGCACGCAAGCTCAATGTTGGGGGTAGTCTTGCCACTCGTAATTAACCTGAGAGGAAAACCGGGCTTGTGGGTCTTCCCCACATTAAGACCGGTTAATGCAACACTGCCTTTCAACAGGCAAGTCGCCAGACAAATACGCAACAGGCCACACCCCTGACTTGGACAAGGTCCAAATCTTGTTTCGAGAAAAATACACCAGGGCAAGAATTAATTTAGAAACGTTGGTCATCCATACACATACACCACCTGTACATAACCACTTGGTGCCAGATAACAAATTTCTAAAAGAATATTTTCCTGTAATTAAATCACTTAAACTCGACTCTTTTGCCAGGCATATTGTAAAACCAACATAACGAATGCATCACACCTTTGAAACACGTGACCCCGATTTGCATACATCTTGCCTTGCGACGTGGCATCCAACGGAGCAGGTGGGTCGTTGCTTTTTGGCTGCCATTTCTGCCTCTTTTGAGGGGAGAAATTGGAGGTTTTTATCTGTTTTAAATGTCTGTTTTATGCTTTTAATATAGGTTGACTTAGTGGCTTTTGCCGTGCTTTAATTTTATTGCTAACCTGAAGACGAAAATTGAAAATTTTCGAAACGTTGTTTGTATTTTTATGTAGCACTGCTTGGTTTGCCTTCACATAAACCTTTCAAAAGCATCGACTTGTCAGAGCTGACATTGTGCGCATGGCATGTGATTTTTTAACATGAAATATACAGTCAAGATCGTACAAAGGCTGACAGTAGCTTGTTTCAGTTAAGTTTGTTTTAAGCGATCAAAAACAATCACTATGACTCAACTAGTGTCGCACCCGGGGGTGTGGGTGCTGGGGGAGTACCCCCATCTCCAGACCGAAAAATTAGGACTAATATTTGTTAAAAGTGGACAAAGCGTTTGTTGCAAGTAAAAAATATTGTGAAACTTAGTTTTCACAACTTTTCGAAGGTACTAAAATTGCTGGAAATTAATTATTTTTTGGGAAGCCCTCCTTCTAGACAGACCCCTAGCTGAATTGTGGGACGTCATTTTCAATTTTTTTTAATTTATTTTGCTCTCATCCCCTGCCAACAAATTTTGTAACAACTAACTAGTTCATCTGCACACATTACATTTAAATGGTTTTTCACTTCCATGCGTATCTCATAAACCAGATCCGACAACATGTTCATTCATGAGACCCAAATGAATCCCATTAATTGCAATTTCGTAAAAAGATAACAGCGCACTAGCCAAAAGACGAAAAATCGTGCATACACACATTACATTTCAATAGTTTCTTCTACTGTGTGAATTTCGTAACTGATCAGGCATGGTGGTTATTCATCAAATCCACAAAAGCCTAGGCTAGATATGAACGAAAACAGCATTTTACTGCTAATTTTTTTTAAAGAAAATCGCACGATGCTACCCTGGCGCCATCTGTTGTCTTTTATATCGTTAAATCCTGCAGCAAGCGAAGGAATGCACAAACCATGAACAAACAAATATTATCAAGAAAGTAAACATTAGCTAAGCCTACGTAAATTAACTAAGAAAATATGGTAAGTTTTCAAGCGCCAGTGAACAATCTGTAACAGTTAACGATATAATTGGTAACAGATGGCGTCACTGTACAGTCGTATAATTTTTCCATTCGTATAAATGTGTAATAAATCCGCTTTTGCAACGCTTAAAACGACTGCACAAAGTTCACGCTTTCAGGTAAAGATTTGGCCCATATAGCTCACATCTGCCCCAGTTAACATCAGTTTGTGAGAATGTTTAGAGATTTGATCGTCTTGGCCACGAGAGGTTATAATCGTTGAGTCTGTAACTTAAGCGCCTTCCCGCAAAATTCTCATTTATGTTTTGTCACAGATTGTATAAGCACACTGCTCTGAAATTACACGTTAAACGTGGTTTTAAAGCACATCTAATGACCAAAAACCATAAACAAGGCAAATTTATCAAAAACGTAAACGTTAGCTAAGCCTGTGTAAATTAATCTGAGAAAAACCAATACGTTCTCAAACAACAGTGAACAATGCTAAAAGTTAATGACACAAAATGACAACAGATGGCGCCACGGTATGCGATATTTGTTTCGCATTCATGAACACGCAACGTTTTATGCTCGAAACGATAGTTTAACGTCCACGTTTTCAGGTAAAAATTTGGCCCCGATTCCTCAAATTTGGCGTGGTTAACATCAATTGTGACTACAGATTTGGTTATCTTGGCCACCAGTGAGTCTGTAACTCAAAAGCCTTCCCGCAAAATTTACATTTGTAAGACGTTTTGTCGAAGCACAGCTCTGGAATTACGTTTAAGACGTGACTTTAACGCGCATCTGCGGACTTTAGTAACGAGAATGATTA
>JAHWFP010197851.1:7059-29841 GCA_023313725.1 Lithobius niger
CCCCCCCCCCTCCGTCGCTCTCCTACAGGGCCGCGGTTTCCCTCCTACCTGCAGGCAGGCAGCAGGTATAAAACAGACCTGAGGAACTGCATCGACAGCATTGGCTCAACTCCAAGTCAGACGTTACTACGGCGGTCGGAGCAGAGATGTCCCCAGTCCGAGTGTTAACATGCCGGGCAAGGTAGTAGTTTAGAAAACTAGTTTTAGCTTTCTTTTAATTTTTCAGAACTTTATTTCTAAATTTTAATTTAAAGATTTAAACTAACGTTTGACTTAGATTTCGTGATTATGGGTAATTAAAACCATCGGCATTTTCTGGTCTCCCCTCCCATAACTTAAGGGTTTAAGGGTCCCCTTTCTAAAATCCGGCTTTCTTTCTGTTTGTACTACATAGCGTACTCAAACAGTTATTTTAGATTCACCAAGGTCCTGTAGCATAATTACAGAAGCACAGACTTCGATGGTAGGCCCCTGATTATTGCTAGCTTGACTCAATGTGAAAGAGTAGATTTGATCTTGTGCAAGATGCCTTGAAACAAAATCTTAAACTTAGACTAAGACTGAATTTGTAAGAGGGCAGTTTCTAACTTAGAGGTGTTTAGGTGACACCAACAGAACTTTTTCTATTCGAAATTGTAAGTGTGAATTTTCTTAAATGTAAATTCGTTGCCGATAATTTATTTTCTGTAAATTACTTGTGTGCTTTCACGTAAAGCTATTTTGTAGACTAGTTGCCCTGTAAAGTGTTTCTTTCCCCTGTTTATTAAAACGAAGAGTTTTAAACTCAGTTGCATCTAGAGAGATTTAATTTGCTAGTGTTTTAACTAAAAACAACTCTTTTTATTTAAAGCCTAAGGTTAGCAATTAAACCACCCACCTGGTGGCAGTGAACCAAAAACGATTAGATAGTACTAAAACTTCAGATAGGACATAGACGCTCTGTTCCTAACCGTGCAGTAGTGACTGCCATGCTTGTTTAAACTCCGCAAAAGTAAAAACGGCCACCCGAAGTACTTCTAACTTTCCCGAGACCACACCAGATGTCGGTGCAGAACAGTAGGCACCTCTAGGACCTGTGAGCACCGCTACAATACCCAGCAAGCTGAAACGCGTCCGCTAAGTTGCAACTATATTTGACAACTGTACTTTTCAAGTCGTCCCACAGTTATTTTTCCTCGCGAGGATCAAACCGTCCCTTTGTTTACATTAAAGAATGAACAAAGAAAGAAACTGGCTTTTTAGAAAGAGATGCCTACTCTAACATTGTGGTGGTAAAGACCAGCAATGCCGATACGGCTTACCAACCATAAAGACTCCAAGCTAGAGGTTAATTTAAGTTAGACTATAAATTTAGAATTGGGGGGTCCTAAAGATAAACTTCTAAAGTTAAACTAGTTACTTACAACCACTACCATCTTGCCCGGCATGGCAATCCCGGACGTGACATCTCCACTCCCGACCGGCGTGACCCTTCTAGCTTGAGAGATCTGTGAGCTGTGCTAATGATTGCGTTCTGGGGGCAAAAGATTATTATGAATAAAGCATAAAAAGAATAAATAGTTTAGCTTAGAGAATGCTATAACGCATTTAAGTTTAAGTAGAATAAATAACTTCAAAGTTAAAGGACAGTTTACGATCGCTGTGAAAATTTTTCATAAAGGTTGCAGCTGTTCAACACAATAAAAAATATCACACTTAAAAAGTAATCTGTACAATTAAGTATGAGGTTAAGTACCTTCGCAGAGGAAGCCCCTCCTATTTAACACTAAGCTAATGTCTTTGGGCTTTTTGCCCTAAATAGAAGCAATAACAATTGAGAATACAAAGTACAAATTTACAATAATGGCGGCCATGAGGAAAGAGCGCTGCGGTTGGTTTTGGATGATTTTCAATTGTTGATTGTGGATCTTCTAGAATGAATTGTTGAATTTGGGCTTCCCCAAGAGGTAGGTATTATTGCAGGCTATTAAATGGTGAAGAGTTTGACCGATTCTGTCCATTATTAAAAAAAACGGCGAGATTTACACAATCGAGGCATTTGGGCGCTCAAAGAAAAAAAATTTCTGCGTTTGGCAAAACGAAGGTTTTTCGGCGGTCCACGTTTACATGCTAGATGGGTACACATTCGGGGCGGTTACGTGCCTCAAACTACAGCAAAGGATACTAGAGAAGCCCCCTCAAGTAAAAGTGAATTTTCACAAGAAGGAGTTGGAGGCATTGAGAAGTCTGAAGAATGACACACAGCTGACGATTTGCAAAGCAGACAAGGCGAACATGACAGTAGTATTGGATTCCAGTGAGCATGACAGGATGGTGCTTGAGGACATTAGAAAGTCAGGGTTATGTGAGAAAACCGAACCAGAATTGGGGAATAGACCAGTGAGTGATCTCGTCTTTAGTCTTGACAGACTAAGGAGAGAGGGTTTTATTGCTAAGAACGAGGAGGAAAAACTTAGGCCAAATCTACCACAACGTCTTCCTGTGATCTTTGCATAAGTGAAAGTGCGTAAAGAAGGTATGCCACTTAGACGCATAACGTCCGCTAAGGGTGGCCCGGCACAGCAGCTTGATTGGCTGATGACTGAGAGACTAGTGAAGTACGTAAAAAATCCCTCCAGATTAATACATACCGAAGATCTGCTCACCACTCTACGAGATGTGAAGATGGAAAAGGACGAGATTATGATTTCCTTCGATGTGGAAAAATTATTTCCGAGTCTCAGCCACAGACTCGTACTCGAGATGCTTGATGAGTCGGCAGCTTTACGTAAGATACCTGAAGACGAGTGCGAAAAAGATCGCGCTCTACTGAAAGTGTTACTCTACTCGATATATGTGAAATTTAAGGAGAATACATTCAGGCAATCCAGTGGGGCACCAATGGGATTCTCAAGCTCACCTATCATTGCTGAGTTAGTGCTCCAACACCTTGACCTGTTCATCCAAAGAATAGAACCAAGCATTCGTGTATGGAAGAGATTCGTGGACGATGTGTATGCTATTGTGAGAAAGGAGAGAATGGGCAATGTGCTTCAGAGCCTTAATCAATGGAAAAAAGATCTTAAATTCACATCTGAGCAAGAAAAAGACGGCACTATAGCTTTTCTTGATGTTAAGCTAAGCCGTGAAGATGATGGTACCATCTCCTTCGAACCATACGTGAAGCCAACATCAACAGGGAGAAGAATCTCTTATAACTCGGGACATCCGGAGGGTCAGCTGCGTAACATCGCCAAGAACGAGTTTTCCCGGATAGTCAAACACTCGAGCAGTGAAAGAGTAGCAAAATACCATCTAAACGAGGCAATAGGGGAGTACATAGACAGAGGATTCCCTCCAGGACTCCTGAACAGATTGATTAAAGAGGCTTTGGAGATCGGACGAAATAAAAAGAGAATGACGGAGATCGAAGTACCTAGCAAGGAGACTAAAGAGAAAGGAACACCCAGAATTGGACTTACCTTTGTGAGAGGCGTAAGCGAACAAGTGCAACGTATCCTGATAGAAGAGGGATTCGAGACTTACTTGAAGAAAGGGAAGAACCTGAAATCAATGCTCTTAACTCAACATCGAGTAGATCCAGGAGTGAAATATGTAAGATCTCAAGAAAAACATGAGATGGAAAAGGAGCTGGAAAAAGTTCACGACACGCCAGTGGGAGTATATTGTGTACCATGCGGCGGGTGCGAAGCAGTTTATGTAGGAGAAACACGAAAAGGAATCCACACTCAAGTGAAACAACATTTGGCTGACGTAAGAAACGAGTATGAAGCAAACAGCATCGCCACCCACCGCATGAGTACTAAGCACAAAATCGATTGGGACCAAACAACTACTCTGCTGGTGTCTAATAGTAAGAGGGATTTACATCTAAGAGGACTTAAATCGCTGGCGATTCAACACTGTGTGGCGAGCGGACAACCACTAATGAATCTACAAGGGCCGTCGAACCCTAACATCAAATTCCTAATTAGTAAAGAGTTGGGGGCACACCTCTCGCGCAAATGGGATCGTGCGAGCGTTGAGCAGACGACACGCGAGAAGTACAGTGGGCAACGGTTTCCACGCATTTTCAAAAACAATGTAAAACGGAAGCAAGCACAAGAAAGGAAGCCTGAAGAAGATAGGAGAGACCGAAATTAACACCACTTGGACTATTAGACCTATCGAAAATTCGCAAAATACCGTACAGAGAGTATTTTTGTTTTTGAATTTGAGCGTTACAATTGTGATCGATTGATTTAGAACATTCAAAGTAGAAGATGGTTCATTTTTTCGCTGAAATTAGGGCAGCATATTCCCACAAATTGCTTTGAAAAGTGCGTGCTTATGTGAAATCTTGTTGCAGTGCAGTGAAATTTGAAGCCCACCTAGCGTTTAATCTCACATGTAAGAGGGAACGAGTTGTGCCACGATCGCTGACTGTCAAAGCTAAAACAGGAGGTGTGCGCGGCCACAATACCGCAGCGCACGCGAGCCGCCGATTTCTAACGCTTCGGATTGGCGAATGCCACCAGACTTTAAGACAACTCTATACTAATATCATGATGTTAGAGCAGTCCATACGTATTGGATTATCGGAAATATTATGGAATGAAGTAAAAACTTTCGTTTTTACACGGACTGGAAATTTATTAAAGGGAGTTAAAGAACGACATGTTAGGAAACTGGAGATTCTTGGGTGCCATAGAAGGACTTATGAGAAGGCACTCGCCGAGAGGGAGGGGAGGAAGGGGAATTTGGATTACTTGAGTGCCAAAGAGAGACCATATGTAAAAAATCTTTCAAGAGTAGAGCTTTCCCAGCACGAATTTAGTGCTTTGGAGAGAGATTTTAAGTTTGTGCCTATTACGCGGCATGTAGATGTGGACGCAATGGCGAACCTTGCAACGGAGGTTCAACTGTTGCTAGATGGGTACACATTCGGGGCTGTTACGTGCCTCAAACTACAGCAAAGGATACTAGAAAAGCCCCCTCAAGTAAAAGTGAATTTTCCCAAGAAGGAGTTGGAGGCATTGAGAAGTCTGAAGAATAACACACAGCTGACTAATAACACACAGCGGACGAGGCGAACATGACAGTAGTATTGGATTCCAGTGAGCATGACAGATGGTGCTTGAGGACATTAGAAAGTCAGGGTTATATGAACCAGAATTGGGGAATAGACCAGTGAGTGATCTCGTCTTTAGTCTTGACAGACTAAGGAGAGAGAGTTTTATTGATAAGAACGAGGAGGAAAAACTTAGGCCAAATCTACCACAACGTCTTCCTGTCATCTTTGCACAAGTGAAAGCGCATAAAGAAGGTATGCCACTTGGACTCATAACGTCCGCTAAGGGTGGCACGGCACAGCAGTTTGATTGGCTGATGGCTGAGAGACTAGTGAAGTACGTGAAAAACCCCTCCAGATTAATACGTACCGAAGATCTGCTCACCACTCTACGAGATGTGAAGATGGAAAAGGACGAGATTATGATTTCCTTCGATGTGGAAAAATTATTTCCGAGTCTCAGCCACAGACTCATACTCAAAATGCTTGACGAGTCGGCAGCTTTACATAAGATACCTTGTAAACGAGCGCCACCGAAAAACGCCTGTTTTTCAAGAAAAATTGAAATTTTTTTTTCTTGAGGCATCCAAAATGCCTCGCCGAGGCACATCTGGCCGTTTTTTTGTTAATGGACAGAATCATTCCAAATTTTCAACATCTATAGCTTGCCCAAATACAAGATGCTTGGGGAAGCCCAAATCCAAACTTTCCACCAGGAAGTACCAGTAATTCACGTTTGAAGATCACCCCAAAACCACATCGCACCTTCAACATGGCCGCCATTGCTATTATTTGAACTCTGTATTTATGTACTTTCATTACTCTTATTTTTCGGGCATAAAGCCCCAAACTCTAGCTTAGTTGTATTTTAGGAGAAAGGCACTAAACCATGTGCCCATGTACTGACAACCATTTTTAATGTGTGATATTTTTTATTGTGTTTGAACGATCGCAACTACTATGAAAAATTTCCACTTAGATCAAACGTTGTCCGTTAACTTTAGAGTTCCAACCTCCACTTTAACTTTATGCGTTTTAGCATAACATCAAGCTAGACTATTTATTCATTTATTTAGCCTTTTATAATAATCTTTTTCCCCCAGAAACGCTGCCATTAGTCCAAGTAATTAGACATCGGCATTCTACCGGACACGAAATTTCAGTGTATATATGTTTATTTTAGTTCTCCTCTCAGCCCGACTGGAACCCAACCAAACACTACTGATAGCTTGAACTACTATTAAAACCAAAAGAATTCTTACAAAGATCTGTTTCCATGCAATTCCGTAAGTCAAACTGTGCAAAACTTCAAATCTTCACTTTTGCCCCCCCTCCCCAGCCAAAACTAGTTGTGGTGTTTAACACTGCAGTTTACCGTTAAAGCTTGTTTAATTTAATAGTAATGTTCTATGCATTACCCAAAGCCATGTAATAAGCTTTAAGAAGAGCCTAATCACGTTGCAATCATGTAAATACGGAATCCATAGCCAATAATACAAAGTAAAGGCCTATTTCCAAAAGTTCAATTGAGTGAAACTCAAAACAGGCCTATCTTTTCCGTCTTACATGTCCCTACTCCTTCAAACGGCTCTGCACCCAGTCCCTTTGTTCAACCGACTTCTCCTCCCACTTTCCATTGTTCTCGAGGCCCTCGGCCAATCAGACCCCCGCAGCTATCCTCGACATCCGCGCTTTCCCCCCTCTCCAGCATAAAACCCCAGCCACAGAATGCATAGTAAGCACAGCTCACAGATCTCAAGCTAGAGAAGGGTCACGCCAGTCGGGAGTGGAGACGGCATGTCTGTGGGATGCCATGCCGGGAAAAATGGCAGTGGTTCGTATGTTTGTTGTTAGCTTTTGAAAATTTAAATTAGGACCCCCCAAGTCTAAATTTTAGTTCATAAACGTAACTTAAACTCTCTCTAGCTAGGGAATATTATGGTGGTGACGCCTGTAGCGGCATCTTAGGTTTCTCACCCCATAACGTCAGAGTGGTTCTCTTACTAAAAACCAAAATCTTTCTTATTTGTTTTAAACATTAATTCAAATAACGGACTGTTTGATCTTTGTGTGGGATTCATTGGTTATTCACTCCAGACGGACTTTATAAGTAGCCGAGGCTTTTATAATTTGAGGAGTTGACTTGTAAACAGCAAGTCTGGGAGGTTTAAGGCTCTGTTTTATCACTTAGAAACAAAACTGTGAAACGGTTGATCTTTCATGCGTGTTTGAAACATACTGTTTGATAGATTGTAACCAGCCGAGGCTGTTCAATCTTGCGGACGACTCTGCGGAGCGTTCAGTATTGCTTTTTCTATTCGAAAAATTAAGTGTTTTTTTATTCTGAAACACAAACGTCGTTTTAGTCAAAACTTGTGAAACCGAATTACATGTTGTAAATTCAAACCTTGTGCTTTTAAATACTTATTTCAAAAGCTTCTGTGCAAACTAAATGTAAAGTGTTATTTTTATATTCTCTGATGTCATAATAAAAACCAGGAGTTTTTAACTTCAGTGCGTTTGCTAGTCGATTAACTGTTTAAGTGTAAATAAATATGTAAACCATTTTTAGTTTAGCTCTTGATAAACGGTTAAATTTCCATCGCTGGTGGCAGTGAAATACCAGCAGTATTAAGGTTAGGCCCCTTTTATTTAGGACCCTGCGCTCCATCCCCCATGCTGGGACAGTAGCCCTTGCTGTGCTTATGCCGTAAAAGTCGCAATAATCACCGCAACACCTTAAGCTGAATCTCCGTGTCAAACCAGGAAACCGGAGGCGCTACAAGCACCTGAGCCGTCGTAGCGTCCGCCGTTACAACCTGAAGACGAGTACGAAAAAGATCGCGCTCTACTGAAAGTGTTACTCTCCTCAATATATGTGAAATTTAAGGAGAATACATTCTGGCAATCCAGTGGGGCACCAATGGGATTCTCAAGCTCACCTGTCATTGCTGAGTTAGTGCTCCAACACCTCGACCTGTTCATCCAATGAAAAGAACCAAGGATTTGTGTATGGAAGAGATTCGTGGACGATGTGTATGCTATTATGAGAAAGGAGAGAATAGGCAATGTGCTTCAGAGCCTTAATCAATGGAAAAAAGATCTTAAATTCACATCTGAGCAAGAAAAATACGGCATCATAGCTTTTCTTGATAAGCTAAGCCGTGAAGATGATGGTACCATCTCCTTCGAACCATACGTGAAGCCAACATCAACAGGGAGAGGAATCTCGTATAACTCGGGACATCCGGAGGGTCAGCTGCGTAACATCGCCAAGAACGAGTTTTCCTGGATAGTCAAACACTGGAGCAGTGAAAGAGTAGCAAAATACCATCTAAACGAGGCAAAAGGGGAGTACATAGACAGAGGATTCCCTCCAGGAATCCTGAACAGATTGATTAAAGAGGCTTTGGAGATCGGACGAAATAAAAAGAGAATGACGGAGATCGAAGTACCTAGCAAGGAGACTAAAGAGAGAGTAGGAATACCCAGAATTGGACTTACCTTTGTGAGAGGCGTAAGCGAACAAGTGCAACGTATCCTGAAAGAAGAGGGATTCGAGACTTACATGAAGAAAGGGAAGAACCTGAAATCAATGCTCTTAAGTCAACATCGAGAAGATCCAGGAGTGAAATATGTTAGATCTCAAGAAAAACATGAGATGGAAAAGGAGCTGGAAAAAGTTCACGACACGCCAGTGGGAGTGTATTGTGTACCATACGGTGGGTGCGAAGCAGTTTATGTAGGAGAAACGTGAAAAGGAATCCACACTCGAGTGAAACAACATATGGCTGACGTAAGAAACGAGTATGAAGCAAACAGCAACGCCACCCACCGCATGAGTACTAAGCACAATCGATTGGGACCAAACAACTACTCTGCTGGTGTCCAATAGTAAGAGGGATTTACATCTAAGAGCACTTGAATCGCTGGTGATTCAACACTGTGTGGCGAGCGGACAACCACTAATGAATCTGCAAGGGCCGTCAAACCCTAGCATCAAATTCCTAATCAGTAAAGAGTTGGGGGCACACCTCTCGCGCAAATGGGATCGTGCGAGCGTTGAGCAGACGACACGCGAGAAGTACAGTGGGCAACGGTTTCCACGCATTTTCAAAAACAATGTAAAACAGAAGCAAGCACAAGAAAGGAAGCCTGAAGAAGATAGGATAGACCGAAATTAACACCACTTGGACTATTAGGCCTATCGAAAATTCGCAAAATACCCCCCCAACCTAGTTGTGGTGTGTAACACTGCAGTTTTCTGTTAAAGCTTATTTAATTTAATAGTAATGATTATTTCATTACCCAAACCAAAGTACTAAGCTTTAACAAGAGCCAATTCACGATGTGCATATGTAAATAAACAATCAATAATCAATATCCCAAAGTAAAGGCCTTTCCCAATGTTCAAGAGCTGAAAACTCAATTTGGCCTGTCTTTAACCATTCCCTTCTCCTTCAAACGGCTCTGCACCAAAACCCTTTGCCCTACCGACTTTCCCATTGTTCTCCTGGCCCTCCACCAATCAGACCCCATAGCTCTCCTACCCGTCCGCGCTTTAGTAGAGAAAATCCGCTGCTCCAGCATAAAAAGCCCCTGTTGCCCTCCCTCTACAGCTCAGTCAGCACAGCTCACAGATCTCTCAAGCTAGAAGGGTCACGTCGGTTGGGAGTGGAGATGTCATGTCCGTGGTTGCCATGCTGGTCTTTACCACCATAATGTTAGAGTAGGCATCTCTTCCTAAAAAGCCAGTTTCATTCTTTGTTCATTCTTTAATGTAAACAAAGGGACAGTTTGATCCTCGTGGATTCAGGGAAAAATAACTGTTGGACGACTTGAAAACTACAGTTGTCAAATATAGTTGTTACTTAGCGGATGTGGTTCAGCTTGCTGGGTATTCCAGGGTTGGAACCCAAGATAACAATGCTTTTCTGATCGCGCAAGGGCCGTTCAGAAATTAAGTGTTTATAAGAATCAACATCGTTGTTCTTGTGTGTAAATTCAATTACTAAGTGTAAATTCATGCCCATTGCTTTTCAAACTTGTTGATGCCAAAACTAGTGAACTCAAATGTAAAAGTGTTTATATTCATTTTGTGAACCTCAGGTTCGTTCCCTAGCAGATTAATTGTTTTTAAGTGTAAACTATTATGTAGCCCTTTTAGCTTTTATACTTCGTTTAAGCAATTAAATTATTCTACTGTTGGTGGCAGTGTAATTACCGGTAGCATTCAGGTTAAGCCTTAGTTAGGACCCGACGCTCCATCCCCTACACCGCGACTGTAGCCTATGCTGTTCTTATTATGGTAAAAGTCGAAATAACCACGGTAACTTGAAGCTAAGAAGTACTCATCAACCAATGATGTCGGGGGCGCTACAAGCACCTCAGCCGTCGTAGCGTCCGCCACTACAGGTTTTTTAATATGCCACGTTAACTTTACAACACTAAATTGGAACACTATGGGTTACAAAATATTCTTCGAAAGAACACTGCGTTGTGTGCTTTGAATAAAAGCACACGATGATTTTCAATAAAATCGGCAATTGGACAAATTAAAAAGTTCACACTACATTACAATTTCGAATAGAAAAATTGCTTGAGTCACCGGACTCTCTAAGTTGCTGAATGCACGTTACATTAGCAAAATAGTCTTAAGTTATGTTTCTAAAGACACTGCTAAAGATCAAACTACCTCAAATGGTAAACCTGGTATACAACCCAAAAGACGTCAAAGCTCTACGATAATACCATTTTGATTATTTAGACGAACACTGAGTTCAACATAAGAAATATAAGCTGGTTTTTAGGAAGGGGACCTTAAACCCTTTAAGTTATGGGAGTTCTAGGCCAGAAATGCCGATGGCGGTTTAACTACCCATAATCATTCTCGAAGTTAAGTTTAAGTTTTAAGAACTATAAATTTAGAATTGAAGTCCAAAAGAATACTTTCAAAATATTAAACTAGTTACCAACGAACTGCTACCTTGCCCGGCATGGCAACCTGCAGTCCCTGGGGGACATCTCAACTCCGACCGTCGTAGCAACCTCTAGCCTTTGAGACCAGTGAGCAATGCTGGGGATTGAGAGCTGCTGGGGCTTTTTATGCTGGCAAAGAGGATACGGACTGCCAAAGCGCGGACTCACGAGGATGCTAGGCCCCTCTGATTGGCTGAGGGCCAGGAGAACAATGGAAAGTGGGAGGAGAAGTCAGCTAAAGCAAAGGGTTTGGGTGCAGAGCCGCTGGGAACAACGAGGCCTTTGTTAAAGAAGGTGCAAGGCATTTTGAACTCAACAAAATGGAATTCGGCCTGTCTTTTTAAACTACGACGGTATGCCTCCTAACCATTGAAGGATGGGGGGGGGGGGGCGGAGTTTGCTGTTCAAATCATTGTTAAAGTTTAATAGAAGGATGGTTTCTGATCTACTGCATTATTAATAGTAGGAAGAGGCTTTATATACATTTGAATGAGATACATTCGGATGAGGTTGCTATGGTCGGAGCCCTGAAATAAATACAAGATATAACACTCAATGTCCGGTAAAATTTTATAGAAGAAAATGCAGTTTCTGGATAAAGTAGAGTTCATGGGAAGAAGTTACGTTAATAAATTGATTTTTAAAAGCACTAAGCAAAAGATAAAATACGCCAGCTTGTGTTTAGATGCTAGAACGCATTTTAGTTTACAGCAGCCGCAAATAATAACAAGAGTGCAGTCGACGTTTTCATAACAAACCAAAACCGGTATTAAGGTTCAAAATAAAAACGTAGATACATATATGTGGTTGAGTGCCAACTGACAGCCCCTCCTACAACAACACTGAGCTAGTCAGCTTTATGCCTGAGAAAAATAATTACAAATATACAAGTTGTAGCGGCCGAAGCTACGATTCTCAAGGTGCTTGTAACTTCTCCGACATCAATGTGGTTTTGACCTCTAAACTTCTAGTTTGGTGGCGGTTTTTACTTTTGTGGAAAACTGCACACGTATGCTACTGGCCCAGTATGGGTAACAGAGAGTCATTTGTCCTAACTGTAGGCTAACTAGACAACTTTAAAGGGGGGGTATTCGCTGCCACCAGGTGGGTGTTTCTAAATGCAGCCCTAAGTTTAATTATTAAGTGGTTTTCTTAAGAACTGTAACTTCTGCATTTAGTCTAACTAGTAGAAAAACAGGCATTTTACAAACTCGTAGGTTTATTAAAATGCAGACAAAATATAAAAACAATTACACTTCGTTTCAACTAGGTTTACAAGAAAATTGGCTTTTAAATTAAAGCACGGCGATTTGTACAACAGGAAAAATCAACAAGAATTTACAATTAAATTCAACTCAAACTTTACATGCGATGCAAAGAGTAAAACTGACAATTTCGATTAGAAAATGTTTGTGGGACCTCGGGAACCCGTTATAACATGCAAACCGCGGGAATTACATGAAATAAATCTATTTGGTGCAAACCGCGGGAATTACACACAAATAGATTTTGTTTAAGTCCGACCTAAGATCAAATCAACAAATCTGTAGATCCTTAGTATTTTGGGGGAGCACCCTGGAAAATACGTCGTCTAAATGCAGATTTAGTGTTTGGATTAAGTTCATAATATTAAACACGGGAAAAAAGCTGGTTTTTAGAAAGGGACCGTGAACCCTGACGTTAAGGCGATGGGGGCCTAGAATGCCGACTATGGCTCCACCTCCATAATTCCCTCAAAGCTTAAGGTTAGGTTAAGTTTAAAACTAAAATTTCGAATGGGGTTTCCAAAATTAAATTTTCTAAACCAACACTAGTCTAATACGAACCAACTACCTTTGCCCGGCATGGCAACATTCGGACGGGACATCTCCTATACCGACTGGCGTAGTCACCTCTGGCTTTGAGATCTGCTGAGCGTGTGCTAACGAGTGTGAGGAGCGGGGGCCTTTTATTCTAGTGACCGGAAGTTCGTGCGGACGACCAGGAGAGCTACGGGGTCTGATTGGCTGAGGGCCTGGAGAATAATGGAAAAGTCGGCAACGCAAAGGATTTTTCGCTTGGCGCCGTTTGAAGAAATAACTATGGACTGCGTGATAAAGAGAGGCCGGTAGAGTTAAACTCATTGTTTGGAACGTGAATAAGGCCTTTAATTACTACGGATTGTTTTCTTAGTTAACCACGATGTTAGGCATCGCGACTATTGAAGGAATGATCTCAATAAATTCGGTTATTAACATTGAGAAGCCAGGTTTACTTTGGGAAATTGAAAACTAAGTCGGTTTTGCTAGGAACAACGGAGTATAAACAGAAAAGACGTGTCCGGGAAAATTCGTAAGATAAAATGTTGCCTAAGCTCCGGTAGTTGGGATGGCAAAAGATTACGTTAAAAGATTATTATGAAATAAAAGTTATGGTTACCAGCAAATGCTAAAACGCATTTTAAATAGTTGAGTCAATATTTGTAGACGTAAAATTAGGGTTTTTTGGATGTCGGACATTTCTCAAGTGTATCTTAGTTCATCACCATAAATCTACTTAAGAAATATCAATACAAAGTATCTGTACAATTATTGTGGAGGTTAAGTACCTTCGCAGAGGAAGCTCCTCCCTATAAACACTAAACTAATGTTTTCGGCTTTATGCCTAAGTGAAAATAAAAAGTAAATACAAATTTTTACAAGTGGCGAAAATGGCGTCTCGTGCGCTACGGTGATTTTACGGCATCGGTTTCGTGCGTTTTTCAAATGGATGCTGTGAAAGTTCTAGAAGGAATTTTCGTGTCCTGTTTGCGGGGGAAAACAGATAAAGTTCGTGGCTATTAAGAGCTGTTTAGATGAGACGGATTGGTCCATTTTCTTGGAAGATACAGGCGTTTGAATTTCGGGGTTTTTCACGGCTGGGGTGCCGAGAAAAAAAAATGTTCGTTGCCGTAAACGAAGTTTCCCTCAGGTTGTTGATAGTTTGAGTTGAGGTATCCTCTCAAATCGGGTGAAGAACTCAGGCCTTCTTTACAAAGTTTCGTTTTTCGGAAAATGGCGATCGGTGATTTGCGTGCCGTGCGCTCAGTTTGGAGCGTTTTTCAAATAGCTGTAGATAATTGTTGGAATCGAATTTTAATGTTCTGTTTCTGTGGAGTTAAAGACATAGTTTGTGGCTATTAAGGGTTGAAAACAGGGATCGTTTTTGTCCATTTCCGAGGGAGATACACAAAGTTAAAGTTAACGGTTTGGGATTTAGGCCTTGTAAAGGCTGACTGTCGAAAAACACTTCGTTTTGCAAACCAACAATTTTTTTTCTCTGAGCACCCAAATGCCTCGATTATGTAAATCTCGCCGTTTTTCTAATAATGAACCGAATTACTCACACTCTTCAACATTTAATAGCCTGCAATAATACCTACCTCTTGGGGAAGCCCAAATCCGAAATTTCCATCCAGAATACCCACAAACTACAATTAAATATCATCCAAAACCAACCGCAGCGCTCCTTCGTCATGGCCGCCATTACTGAAGACTTGTACGTATGTATTTCGTTTTATTATTTCTTTCTTTTAGGGCAAAAAGCCCCAAAACACTAGCTTTTGTAGTTTAGGAGGGGCTTCCATTTTATGGTACTTAACCTCACATACATGTACAGACCACCAATTTTAAGTGTGATATTTTTTATTGTGTTTGAACGATCGCAAGCCTTATGACAAATTTCCACTAAGATCAAAAAATTGTCCCTTAACTTTAAAGTTAAGCATCCAAATTAACTTCATGCGTTTTAGCATTCAACTAAGCTAGATTATTTATCTACTTATTTATCCTTTTTATATATTCTTTTGCCCCCAGAAACGCTGCCATTAGTCCGAAATAATTCGACATCGGCATTCTACCGGACACAAATTTTAGTGTATGTACGTTTATTTTAGTTCTCCTCTAAACCCGACCGAGACCATCCGAATGTTGCTACTGGCTTGCCCTACTATTAAAACCAAAAGAATTCTTAAAAAGATCTGTTCCAAAGCAATCCGAAGTCAAACTGTGCATACAAATTTCGAATCCCCCCCTCCCGCCAAAACTAGTTGTGGTGTATAACACTGCAGTTTTCAGTTAAAGCTTATTAAATCTAATAGTAATGCTTTATGCATTACCCAAACCCAAGTAGTAAGCTTTAACCAGAGCCTCCTCACGTTGCAATCGTGTAAATATTTATTTAATAGTCAATATCTCAAAGCAAAGGCCTTTCCCCCAAAGGTCACTTGAGTAAAACTCAAACTGGCCTATCTTTACATGTCCCTACTCCTTCAAACGGTTCTGCACCAAAACCCTTTGTCCAACCGACTTCTCCTCCCTCTTTCCATTGTTCTCCTGGCCCTCCACCAATCAGACCCCCGCAGCTATGCAGCTATCTTCGACGTCCGTGCTTTCCCCTCTCTCCAGCATAAAACCCCCCCAGCTCAAAGCATCCAGAGCACAGCTCACAGATCTCAAGCTAGAAGGGTCACGCCAGTCGGGAGTGGAGACGTCACGTCCGTAGGATGCCATGCCGGGCAAAATGGTGGTGGTTCGTATGTTTATAGTAGCTTTTGAAAGTTTTTTTTTTAGGACCCCCCCAAGTCTAAATTTATAGTTTAAAAGTTTAAACATAACTTCTAGCGTAGAGGAAATTATGGTGGTGACGCCTTAAGCGGTATATTAGGTTCTCTCACCCCATAATTTGAGGAGTAGGCTTCTAAACAGCAACTCTGGGAGGTTTAATGCTCTGTTTTATCACTTAGAAACAAAACTGTGAAACGGTTGATCTTTCATGCGTGTCTGAAACATACTGTTTGATAGACTGCAACCAGCCTGGGCTGTTCAGTCTTGCGGACGACTCAAGTGAGCGTTCAGTATTGCTTTTTCTAATAGAAAATTTAATTGATTGTATATTCAAAACACAAGTGTCGTTTTGTAGAATCGTTTGAATAACGAAAATGTAAATTCAACTTTGTGCTTTTAAATACTTTATTTCAAAAGCTGTTCGTGCAAACTAAATGTAAAGTGTGCTTTTCATTCCTTGTTGTTAAAATAAAACTAGGAGTATTAAACTTCAGTTCGTTTGCTAAATGATTAATTGTTCAAGTGTGTAACGGCGGATGCTACGACGGAGTAGGTTCTTGTAGCATCGCCGGCGCCTGGTGTAACTGGATCATACTTTCCATCACTTGGAGTTAACTTTTCATACTTTTTGGGTTAAACAGCACAACTGCTACTGTCCCGGCTACTGCATTGAAGTCCTAATCTTAAGACCTAACTAGTGATAAAAAGCGGGTAACACTGCCACCAAGGTGGGAAAAAGCTAGCTAAGTTAAATTTGAAGAGATTTGTCGTAAATACTAACTTCTAGCAATCATCTCAAATAGCAAACAAACTGGCGTTTAAAACTCCTGGTTTTATTTTGAACAGACAATTTAAAAAGGTTACACTTTACAAATTGGGCTTGCTATTTACAACTTAGTTTTTAGGTTAAAACATTTCGTGAATTTTACATTAAATTCGTACACGGGAACTTGGTTTTAGTTCAATCGATTTCAAATAGAAACAGTGATTTTAGGCAACGTGGATTTCGCAAAAGAGCCCTCTAAATTACAAACAGCTGCAGCTGACTTATAATAGTAGACCTTAACTTACAGTTATGTTTCGAATGGTACTCCCACAAGATCAAACCGTACCCATCAGAATATCACGTTAGAAACGGGATGTACACTCCATGAAGTACTGCGCTTCTGCAAATCTAACTGACCCGACGGCCTTTGTTTACATTAAGTTACATTAATGAAACGGTGAAAAAAAGCTGGTTTTTAGGAAGGGACCGTGAACCCTTACGTTATGGCCGTTAACGTCCTAAATGCCGATGGCTTAACGAACCACAATTTACTTTCAAAGCTAAAGGTTAGGTTAAAATTAAACTATAAATTTTGAATTCAGAGTCCAAAAGATAAACTTTCAATTTAAACTAAGTTATACGAACCAACTACCTTTGCCCGGCATGGCAACAATCGGACCGTGACATCTCCACTCCCGACCGGCGCAGCTACCTCTAGCTTTGAGATTCCTGAGCTGTGCTAACGAATGTCCCTGTAGCTTGGTTCTATACCTAATGCCCGGCAGTCAAGGTAAAGGGAAAGGGCGGCCCTGTAGGAGAGCGAGGGGGGGGGGGTGGAGCAGGGTAGAGGGGCCATGGGAGGAGGAGGGTAACTGACTGGTCGGCCAGGCTGTCACTACCGGAAGTAGGCATGACGACGCGGACAAGCAGGGTAGCTTTGCGTTCTGAGTGGAGGGGGAATTGAATACTGCAATCTGGTTGGCAGGGAATATTGGCAGCTAAGAGAGCAAAGGGAATTGCCGACTTTAGTGACTTGATAGGCCTTAGAAACTGAGTTTTGAACTCGCAACGTGAACAGGCCTATAAATTAAAATTACGATATTAGGTATCGCAACTATTGAAGAAGGGGGAGGGGGGAACGAAGTGTTAGCTCAGAATTGACTTTGGCTTTATGGAACAAACTGATATTTACAAGACATGATTTTAATTGAATGAAAGCTAGTTTGTTTTCTTTTGAATGTAGCTACTGTCGGAGTTTGGACGGTGATGCTATTAAAAATAAACATGAACTAAACACTGGGTCCGTAAAAATAAACAAACATAAACGAAGAGCTCCGGTAGGGTTCATGGCAAGAAATTAAGTTTACCAAAGTGCATTTGAGCACAAAAATAAAAGGTTAAATATACCAGCTTAGTTTTAAAAGATGCTATAACGTATTTAGGTTAGACTTTAGTTGTTTGCGGAAGCAGACAAGTGAATTTTAAACAGTCATTCATTTTTCATAAATAACGTAAGTCGTCACTCGTTTTACAGATAAAAAATATCGTGTGTGTCTTACATGTATGTGAGGTTAAGAACCAGAAAATGGAAGCCCGTCCTAAAACAAACTAAGCTAGTGTTTTTGGCTTTATGCCTGAAAAAAATAAATACAAAATGTACAATGTTTGGAAAACGGCGACCGGAAATAAAGTTCGCTACGGCTCAGTTTGAGCGATTTTTCTTAGTGATGCCATTTAATAATGGAGATGAAATTTAAGGTTGTTTTGGGGCAGAAAGTTAGAGGATGTGTTCTTCTATTAAGAGCTGCAAGAATTGGGCGATTTGCTGCGTTTTCCATGGAGATATGCCTATTTATGTAGCGAGGTCTTTTTGGTGTGGTAGCGCCAAAGAAAAAAAAGTGTTCGTTGTGAAACGAAGATTTCTGCCCTCAGGTTTTTGCTCGGCGGTGTCAAGGTGGCCTCACCACGAGTGTCTAATACAAGACCACGTTTACACGCCCCCACATGGAGGGCTTTATTCGGGGTTCCTGTGGAACTCCAAATAAATGCTACAACAGAAAGGGTCAGTGCACACAAGACATGCCAAAGAACAAGACTGCCAAGCCATGTAAATTAATTGCATAAATTAATGCACCAAGGAATACACCTTCTGAGAAATACATCTCCTGTGAAATACATCACCACAAGTAATAAAATACACTGTTTACAAAAAATAAAAATTGCCGATTTATATTTTTGGGGGACTGACGTTTTTGTGGCTCAAGAAATTTTTGTAAATAAAACTTACATAGTTAAAGGGACACTATTTGCAAAAATTAACCATGTGCTGTCCACGCTGCTTGCTGCAGGAAATTCGTACAGGCCACAAAGAAAATTGGAGCAAAAGACAGTTTATATGAATAAAAACGCTGTGTTTGGATTATATAGAGTTACAGTTCCAGGGTTTTTGTAGCTGTTAATTCAAATGAGATAATCGCAACATTTAATGCTCTAACCAGTCAGCCATGCACAGAAAGTTATTTTTTTTTTATCTGGGAAAACCTCGAAAAAAGACCCTTGGGCGCACTCCTCAGGACCTAGCTTGCGTTAAGGATCGGAATAGAGGGTACTATAAGCGCATGCGCAACTATCAGCTCTATTTAAAGTTAACAGACTACTACTGGAGTGGTTTAAGGTTACCAAACAACTTGTTTTACATGAAAATTCTCACACTGAAGGGTTTTTGTGTATGACCCGTAACTTAAAACATAAATACAACGCTGGGAGGTTTTATGGATAATAACGCAAAAACCTTTTAACGACAGAGTTAACTTTTTGCCCTCAGAGGTGAGACAGTCTTTTATAAAGAAAACCGTTTCGTTTAAAACTTAAAGAATGGCCAACCGGGAACAAGTTGCAACCCCCGTAGAATATTCCTAATGAATATTTAATTAGTGTCGTTACAATCTTTGTCAATATTCTCCCACAAAGAGAGACAGTGACAAAATGAGTAAAACTTCGGCACTTAAAATTTAGGTGTGAAGTCCAAAACGGGAAATAGATGAAAGTTCTTTTTTGTGTGGTTGCACTTACAATATACCACTTAACAAAATTTAAAGATAAAAATTAATTTCCAGTCAATTGATACTGAAAATGACGTGTTTTAACAATTAATGTTTAAACAAAATGCCTGCTGAGAGTATCAGCGTTCATAATACAACTATCCAGGTTTGTCCAATAAAACAGTTTAAAGTTTGCAGACTTTAAAGCAATAAACACTATTTTTGGTGCTTAGGTTAAGTGTTCATAGATGTAGCCACCTTTGTAGCGGCGTACAATTACTATAGTTTGAAAAAAAAACTTGACTTTTGTTAGGTTTCCGGTTTTTAGTGTAGGAAAAAACTCGACCTGACGAAAATTTACACACTACTAGGGTTAAACTGGGTGGCTTGCACCAATCTGCACAAAAAACTATTTTAGGGAAAAAAGAACTACGCAGGTTTTATTAGTTGTTCAGTTTGAGACCATTGAATCCTGCTGGTAAAATTACATTTTAACTTTCGGTTAGGTTAGCATTACAACCTTCGTTTCAACTAAAAAACAATTATTTAGTTTAAAGAGTCATAATTGTGGTGGTCAAGCACAAAAATCTCATCTTTTTATCCAAGATAAGAGTTTAACAACAAAACATCGGGTCCTAATGTAAAAAGGATCAGAAAGAAAACTGCATTTAAGTTTTTACTACTGGCATACCGATTTAATTTAAAATCAGTCTAGCTGTTTATACTAACTTTTAGGCTAGGGTCCAGTTTTGCTTCGTGCAACAAGCCAACTTGAGAAGCTGGTTTCGTTTATTTTTGGCCAACTGGACATGAACACACTGCGGCTCACATCATTATCTGAAAAGCTGCATTTCAGTTTACCTTTTGGAGGTGTTTTGACCTTATGGCGATGCTGTAGCCAATCGAGGATCGTTGGGGCGTGGACGGTTTCCACTTGTTGCTGTGGTACTTGGCGCTGGCCAGAGGAATTTTTAATGAGATCCCTCCCATTCAAAACTTTTGCACTAGATGACCGAATGATAATTGGTTGCCGTTGGTTAGGCGCCCGGGTGGCTGGCGAGTCTTGGGACTCGACCACTCCCGCATGGCTGGGTGGGGTTTGTTTACTTGAGCGCTTTTTTGTTTGACGCGCTCGGGGGGATAACGCATTCGCAGCGTTGGGGCCAGAAGCTCTTGGCTGGTTTACAGTAGGTTTGCCCATTTGATTTAACAAATCAATCCCTGGTATTCCCAATACCACGTCGAAAGTAGGCCTAGATGCTTTCGAAATACAAGCTACTGTTTTTAACATTGCTCCGTTCGTTAATTTTACTCATAGGTTTACCTGTTGTAACTCAACAATGTCGTTGCTTAAGATAGTTTGGCATCTGCTTTTTTGCTCCAAACGTGGCCAGCCTTTGGCAAGTTTAGCACTAACGATCGAAACTGAGCTCCCGGAATCGCACAAAACTTTAATGTTACGTTTTCCTACGCTAGCATCTTTAGAGCTAGATTTTAAAATAGTTAGGGCATCTTTCCCCACCAGATAGCATGCATTAGCGGATGCCGAAGCTTTGTTAAGTTCGGGGCAACGATTGCTGAAGTGCGAGGCCGAACCGCATTCGTAACATGTTCTAACATTGTTAGATTTAAAACTGTCGGTTTTATCAGCATTAGCGTCAGAACTAGTTACGCTGTCACTGCTATTATTAGTCCCAACCGGGTTAGCTAATACGTTACGAGTTTGTTTTGTTTAGACGACTGAGCACTAGCGGGTGCCTTCCCTGTTTTAAGGGCCATGTCGGCAGAAATTTGTTTATTTCTGGTTGTAAACTCGTCACAGAGTTTGGCTGCTTCTTGTGACGTCCCAGATCTAATCTGGTCCGGCATCCACTTGCGCAGTGCAGTAGGACACGATTTAGTGAAATGCTCAAGTAGGAATAAATTAGCCAACTTGTCGTAGCTGTTATTAATTTCAGCTAAAGATACCCATCTGGAAAATAGGGTTTCTAACTCAAACGCATGTTCGTGGAACAATTGTTCTGGTTCACATTCAAGGGAACGAAACTGGGCTTCAACCGACTCTTTATTTTGAACAAACCTTTCTAGTAACTTATTTTTAACTAGGTCATAATCATGCATTTCTAAAACTGACATTTGATCACACACTTTAATCAAAATTTCTCCTAAGAGAGGTTGGAGTCTGACGACCCATTCAGTTTTGTCTATACGTTGGGTTTCCATAGTCTTTTCAAAAATCTTTAAAAAGCTATTGATTTCCGATTTGGAAGTCCACTTATGTACAAGTCTGACAGCGTCAGCAACTTTACCAGGTTTGTTTACAGGGACACTGGGAGTAAGAGTTACGGTACCACTACTGTTGCTTGAACTACTGTTAAAATTTGCTAGCCTTTAGCCTTGCTAGTTCGATCTGCTTATCTAATTTTAATAATTCACAAGCATTATCGTGTTCGCTAATTTGTGCTTCTTGCTCCTTTAATAGAGCGTCTCTATCCCTAATTTGGGCCTCTTGGTCCCGTATGGCTAATTTGTGAGCCATGCGTTTGTCCGCGTTGGCTAGTTCCAAAGCTTTTAACCTTAATTCTTCAGCTTTAAGTGAAAGCTCTTGCTCTTTAGCTGCTAATTCTTTCTTTTGTAGAATAGTAGCCTCTCTCTTTTCTATAGCCGGGGCTAGTTCGTCAGAGAGGTCGTCTAAGGAAATTATTTCTTCCTCAACGGCATTTTTCAAAATAGTAACGGACTCATGTCTAGTTTCAGTTACGGTAAGGCCTAATTTTAAACAGGCCTTTTTAAGGTCTTTGTACTGTATGTCTTTAATGACATCTTCAAAATCATCCATGTTGCATATTTTTTATTTTAAGCTTCAAAATAAAACTCTTATAAATGAAACTTCAATATTAAAATGTAGCCGCAAATTAATTTACTTTAAATTGAGCAGAGCGAGTTACTAAAAACACTTCTCTCCCAACTCCCGTAAGTTTTAGCAAGAAATACACTTATTTTAGACCCCTAGCACTCAGGTGTAGAAACAATTAAAATACCTAAAAGACTCTTAATTATAACACTCGGCTTGGCGGCCTTAAGCATATATTATGCCCACTTACCCCAGACACAATCACTGCGCGGTCAGTCAATTCCAATCCAAACTTCCCACCTGGCGAATGAATAGGCTTGCACACTTGTTACTGTAGTCGTCTCGGGTCGAGGTCTACTGCACCGGAACGATGGTTGGCATTGTCCTAGGGCCACTGAATACGGCTACGGAGCCTCAGATCCGTGAATCGGCTGAGTCCTCCTCGCAGCTGTCGGTCCACGGCTTGTTGATTTCCAAGTCGGGGGGGGGGGGGGGGGGGGGGGGGGAAA
>JAHWFP010197851.1:31441-52523 GCA_023313725.1 Lithobius niger
CAAACATAAACGAAGAGCTCCGGTAGGGTTCATGGCAAGAAATTAAGTTTACCAAAGTGCATTTGAGCACAAAAATAAAAGGTTAAATATACCAGCTTAGTTTTAAAAGGTGCTATAACTCATTTAGGTTAGATTTTAGTTGTTTGTAGAAGCAGACAAGTGAATTTTAAACAGTCGGACATTTTTCATAAGTAACGTAAGTCTTCACTCGTTTTACAGATAAAAAATATCGTGTGTGTCTTACATGTATGTGAGGTTAAGTACCAGAAAATGGAAGCCCCTCCTAAAACACAACTAAGCTTGTGTTTTTGGCTTTATGCCTGAAATAAATAAATACAAAATATACAATGTTTGGAAAACGGCGACCGGAAATGAAGTTCGCTACGGCTCAGTTTGAGCGATTTTTCTTAGTGATGCCATTTAATAATGGAGATGAAATTTAAGGATGTTTTTGTGCAGAAAGTTAGAGGATGTGTTCTTCTATTAAGAGCTGCAAGAATTGGTCGATTAGCTGCGTTTTCCATGGAGATATGCCTATTTATGTAGCGAGGTCTTTTTGGTGCGGTTGCGCCAAAGTAAACAAAGTGTTCGTTGTGTAAAACGGAAGATTTCTGCCCTCAGGTTTTTGCTCGGCGGTGTCAAGGTGGCCTCACCACGAATGTCTAATACAAGACCACGTTTACAAGTGTAAAATAAATATGTAGCCCATCTTTAGTTTTAGCTCTTGTTAAACAGTTAAATTCCATTGCTGGTGGCAGTGAAATACCAGCAGTATTAAGGTTAGGCCCCTTTAAGTAGGACCCGATGCTCCATCCCCCATGCTGGGACTGTAGCCCATGCTGTGCTTATGCCGTAAAAGTCGTTATAAACACCGCAACACCTTAAGCTGAATCTCCATGTCAAACCAGGAAACCGGGGCATTACAAGCACCTCGGCCGTCGTAGCGTCCGTCGTTACAGCTTGTAGCGCTACCGAACGCTAAGAAAAAAAATTTGGTTACCGAGTTTTTGGTTTTTGGTGCCGGATATCCTAACCAATCAGGATTTTGGCCCACAACCTTTACAGAGTGCTGGAGAGGGCTCACCCAGGCTCAAAGGGTTTCTGGAGACCAGCCAGAGTCCTACTGAAGGAGGGGGGTGGGGGGTCACGCGCCTCATCTTCAACTTAAGGATACTCAACGGGCATATCTGCAAGGAGCATTTCAAGATGGAGACCATCGGAAAAATAAGGGTGGCGCTACAGGAAGGCGAACATACGGTCTCAGTGGACCTGGAAGACGCATATTTACACTTCCCACTCCGCAAGGACGTATGGCACTTGTTCAGGTTCAGATGCAACGGCGTCTCTTTTCAGTTTACGACGCTACCCTTCGGATTGTCAACAGCTCCTCAGGTATTCACCAGGATCCTTCGCCGGTCCTAGCCATTCTGCATCAGGAAGACATGAGGGTCCACGCCTGTCTAGACGACTATTTGCTGAGGCACCTTTCACCGGCCGCTCTCCGATGACATCTATACAGAAGAACCTGGGTCTGGGGATAAACGTAAAGAAATTGCGCTTCATCCCTCAACAAGTTTTCACCATCCTGGGCGCAAACTTCGACCTGAGGACGTGCACGGTCAGGCTATCCAGGGAAAGGATTGTAGATACGGTTGCATCGCTAAGGCGTTTGCGGAAGGAGGCCATCACAGCATCCCCAATCCCTCACTGAAATAGCCTATCTCTTGCTTCCAACCTGGACCTACCACTCCTATCTGGCCATCCTGATTTTCACATAGGCGTGAGTACTTGATTGGGTTATACAGGGTTGTCTCCACCGGGACTTGTTCCTGGGGACGCTGGCTCGTATTGCGGGTACTCCAAACCTAGCCCTCCTCCTTAGTGACGAAGTCTGCTAGAAACTCAGGTAATGTATATTTTCTTCAGCTATAAAAAGACTAAAATACCAGAGCCTGCACCTGGTTGATTTTAGTTTTTATTGCTTATACGAAAATATCCATTACCTACAGCCCGCCCATCCTCCCGTATATGAACTAGGTTCTAGGGGTTAGGAGAAAGATGGCATTAGATCGCTGCGCCGAGCTTATATAGGCTCGCCCTCTTCCGGTCATGCCCAGTATAATACAAGCCCAGCAGGGAAGACAACTTCTAGAGGAATATCAATGCTCAAAGGGGAACTGTTAGAAGCTCAGGTAATAAAAACTGAAATCAACCAGGTGTTTACTCTTTTTACCTGTGCTGTCCTTTATCCGTGTTGTGCCCGTAGCGTTATTCGAGTAACACCATGAAATTTATGTGAACTTTTGGTTTTTTGGGCCATACGTTTTAGAATGTGAAAAAGTAATATTACAATATGCGACCGGTTCCATTAAGTAACTTTCACTGAACTGTAATTCATCCTCAATTTATGATTTGTCACAAAGTAAAGTAAATGTGTATCAAAAATAACGTACAACGTTTTACGTCGACACTTTTTTCCATCTCACCTAACCGTACGCTTTTTTTTTATTGATCCACGGGCCTCAAGTAGAAACACGTGAGGTTTTACCAAAAATATCTCGACATGCTTCGCATCTCGCATAACCTCTCGGCATTTTTACTCACTATACAACATGAAAAAGCACAAAGTGTTGAGCTCGTGAACCTGCAAGGGTCCTCAAATCCATTTATCCAAAACATCGTTAGTAGGTTTGGAGATCGCCTCATGAGCAGATGGCACGGGCGCACATAAAGATCGGTGCCTAATAACTACTGAGGGCTACAAGCCCAAAGCAGTTCAATTTCTCCCACCAACATGTAAGCACTGTGAGCCATGTAACATAAAAAAAACGAAGTTTTGGAGTGCTTGATGATGATAGAACTTTTCTAACACAATGGTCTCTACATGCCTATCGAAGATTCGCAGAATACTGCAGTATTTATTTTCCTTTGAATTTTAACTTATCGACAGATAGGCTTCCTGTGTCTTCTGCTTTCACTACTGAAAATGAATGCTGTTGACCTAAAATGAAAGTAATTGGCTAAACAAATATTAGGATCTGTTGAAAAATGTTTTCCTTATTTCTTGTTTATCTCTTCAGTATGTACAACTGCATATCTTTCCCATAAGATAAATAATACTCTTATTACAAATTTGTTTCAGTCATCACGTAAAGTTATTATTGCTACCAATGTTGCCGAAACATCAGTTACCATTCATGGTATCCGATATGTTGTGGATGCTGGATTAGTTAAAGCCAGGTAAGATTTATTTTACCCATATTAGGGCTAATGTGACTCGATTCCTTTTATCTATTGCTACTAGTATCAGGTCGTTCTTCAATATTAATTTTTGCAGTTTAATCATAGGATTTTTCCTTCCCTTTTATCTAGTTGCTAATCTGATCCATTATTCCCGGTAATTCTTGTGCCTCTTCCGTCTTTTTTATATTTCTTATCTATTATTATTTTTGTGTAAAAAATAATAATTTTGAAGAGCATTAAGTCATCTGAAGCAAACTAACAGCAAGAATTTGAAACCTAATGTTGCTTATACCTATCGTCATCAAGGCTCTCGCTCCAATTGTAGATTTAGAGGGAAATGAAAGGCCCAATGTCCAATTAGGGCACTCCGGAAGTATTTGGATAAAACCAAAACTCCAAAATCAAAACAATAAAATCCCTCCTTCTGCACTTTCCCTTCAAGTGACAAAACGGGAGAACTTAATCCAATAGCCATGACTCCTTTTAAACTTGTGATATGTGATATCATCAAAAGAGCGTACAACTTAGGCCCTAATCATCTGGACTTACCGGCAGAAGTGCGGGCTCGCGAATTGAGAAGCCTTAGCTGCTTCTTGGGTTTACGGGTCTGGAACCCACTGGATGAAGTTGTGGCTTCTATAAAGGATGTAAAAGCATTTGGCCAAAAATCCAGATTGGTTAGGATACCCGACACCAAAGATCAAAATCTCGGGGAACATTTTTTTTTCATAGCGCTCAGTAGCGCTATAGGCCTATTCTCAATGCCTTAACTTCAACTAAGTGTAACTCCATGGAAAATAGTACAAAACGATCCCTGTTTTCAATGCTTAATAGCCATGAACTCTGTCTTCAACTCTGCGAAAACAGAACTTTAAAATTCAACTTCTACAAATAACTACAGCTATTTGAAAAACGCTCCAAACTGGGCGCACCGCACGCAACTCAAGATCGCCATTTTCCGAAAAACCAAATTTGTAAATTTAGAATTATTTATATTTTTTTCTCAGGCATAAAGCCGACTAGCTTAGTATTGTTTTAGGAGTACCTGCACTCTTACGTTTTTATTTTGAACTATAATACCGGTTTTGGTTTGTTATGAAAACTTCGACTGCACTCTTGTCATTATTTGCGGCTGCAATAATGTTGTAAAATAAAATGTGTTTTAGCATCTACACTCAAGCTGGTTCATTTAATCTTTTGCTTAGTGCTTTTAGAAAGCAATTTATTAACGTAACTTCTTCCCATGAACTCTACCTTGTCCAAAAACGGCATTTTTTTAAATATATTTTACCAGACATTTTCTCCAAAAAGTGTTTATCTTGTATTTATTTCAGAGCTCCGACCATAGCAACCTCATCCAAATGTATATAAAGCCTTTTTCTACTATTAATCTTACAATAGATCAGTAGCCATCCTTCTATTAAACTTGAATAATGTTTTTAATAGCAAACTCCGTTCCCCCCCTCCCCACCTTCAATAGTTGCGATACCTAATATCGTAGTTTTAATTTATAGGCCTATTCACGTTGTGAGTTCAAAACTCAGTTCCTAAGGCCTGTCAGTTTACAAAAGTCGGCAATTCCCTTTGCTCTCCTTACTGCCAATATTGCCTTCCAATCCACAGTCAGTATTCAATTTCCCCTCCACTCAGATCTCCAAGCTACCCTGCCCATCCGCGCCGTCATGCCTACTTCCGGTAGTGACAGCCTGGCCGTTCTGAGTCAGTTTCTCCTCCTCAAGAGGTCCCTCTACCACCCCCCCCCCTCCCGTTGCTCTCCTACAGGGTCCGCGGTTTTCCCTCTACCCTGGCTGCCAAGCAGCTGGTATAAAACTCAGCTCCAGATGGAAATTGTCAGCATTGCTCACTGATCTCAAAGGCTAGAGGTTGCTAGGCCAGTCGGAGTGGAGATGTCCCCCAGGGTCCGCATGTTGCCATGCTGGGCAAGGTAACAGTTCGTTGGTAACTAGTTTAATTTCTTGACTTATAGTCACAGTTCGTTCACGCAAAAATCAAAGATCTTCAAAGGTTTTCCCCTCGAAACTTGCGAATTTTCGACAACCTTTACTGGTTGACTTCGTCAGGCAGTTAAGCCACCGGCACCCACACTCACAATCCTTCCAAACCCAATGAACTTCCAAAATTCATAACTCCCTCCTCTTCACATCACAGTAGGCCTTGAGTCAGTATGCCAGGCTGGTGTTGGCACTGCTCATAGTCGATGTTTCTTCATCTGTTTCTTCCTCCGTAGTTGGTGGTGCAGGGAGGAATTTCTTCCAGCTTGCTTCCAGTCTAGTTTTGAATTGAGGTGTTACCATGTTACTAATGGTTTTGTAAGCTGGTTCTTGTGTGTTCAGTAGTTTTATTGACATGCCTCTACACTGCTGAATGGCCATTGATTCTAAGGCACGGAGGTGTGCCCCCTTGCTGGAATCCAACTTGAGCAAGATTTTAGTCTGCTCCCAGTCAATCTGATGTTTAGATTTCCTGCAATGCATGGCCACTGCATTACTTTTGTCTTCTTCTAGGGTGGCTTTCCAGTGCTCCTTAACTCTAACGCAAATCCGACGTTTTGTCTCTCCAATGTACCCACTTGGGCACCCCCCATATGGGATCCAATAGACTACCCTGGTGGTATTGGGTAGTCTTTCAACATCGAAGTCTGCATTTTCGTCCACCCCTCCTCTCGTGCTTTCCTGTTTTGGTTGCCGATCTTCATCTTCATTCGTCTCTCGGGCTCTTACCGTCCTCGACCTGGTTTGATACTGGTGTTGGTGGTGTTGTCTCGCATCTTCTGCCTCTTCCTGCTCTTCAGTGTTATTTGCCCCAAGTTCGCCGGTGGTGGAGTTTGGCTTTTCTTTTTCTTCTTGCTTCAAAATCTTACTTCCAAGCAGTTTTCTGATGTTTTGGGGATTGCAGAAAAAAAAAAACAGGTTATCCCTACTTTGGCCAGGGCTTTTTTACCCCTTTCTCCTCCCTTTGGAAAATAAGAAACAACCTCAACCGGACTCTCATTGGGTAGATCTTTCGGCTTCATTTGGTGCAGGGGGTCTTTCCAGGTCTTGGCTTTCTTAATAGCTTCATTCACGGCTCCAGCAGGGTACCCAAGGGCTAAATACTTTTCTTTCGCTCTTTCAAACCACCCGCTGCCTTCCGTCACTTTCATCAGTCGGCTCCGAATCCTCCTCATTTCTCCATTCATGATCGCCAACAACTGGGATTTGGGATGCCCCGATGAAAACTCAATTCCCCGGTCCGTTTGAATTGGTTTTACTTACGGTTCCCAGCATAGCTTGCCCCTTTTCCCTCTGCTTACCACCGTGTCAAGAAAGGGGAGCCTGCCACTCTCTTCTTTTTCCGATGTAAAGCCAAGTTCATCAGTCCAAGAGTTGAGTGTCTCTCAACTTCTTCCAACTCCTCCTCCTTCCCGGCAGTGAAGGTGTCGTCCACAAATCTCGCCCAGATCTTGATGGATGGATGCTTGCGAACAACTTCTTTGTCGAGGCCTTGAAGGACAATCTCCGCGATCCTAGGTGATGAGGAATACCCCATTGGGGTGCCGGAAACTTGCCAGTAGGTGACCCCTTGGAACTGGACATAGATGTTTGCAAGCAATGCTTTTAGTAGTTGCCGGTCAAGCTGGACTTCCTTCTCCTTGATCTTTTGTCGCCGAGCTGCCTCATCAAATTTTTGCATGATGAGGCGGTGTGATAGGCTCGGGAACAAGGCCGTAATATCGAATGATCTAAGGATATCCTCCTCTTCCAACTTCACCCCTTCCAGCCTCCTGAGAAAATCGGTAGTATCCCGCAGCCCATGTTGACCCCAGATATACTTCTGCAGCCTCGGCGCAAGGAACCTGTCGATAGGTTGGGCTGGGCCCCCCACAGCTGATGTAATCACACGAATCGGATTCCCTGGCTTGTGTATTTTCACTTGGCCAAACACACTAGGTAATTTGGCTTCAGCACATGGACGGAGGTGCTTCGCAACATCCTCAGTGAGCAGTTTTTCTTTAACCAGCTTCTTTAGGTGTCCTTCGAAGCATGAATGGAGTGTGTGCCCAAGGTCAAATTCTAACTGGTGGTACATTTTTCGGTCTTGTAGCCCTTCTACCAGTCTTTGGATGTACTCATCACGGTCTAAAACTACAGTTAGGTTAGATTTATACGCCCGCGTGACAAAAATGGACTTGTCTTTTTTAAGCCTATTGAGTGCCTGCATTTGTTGCTTCGAAACGTTACACTCTTCCCTACGCTTATCCAATCCCATCACACTTTTTTGCAGGTCACACACAACGTTGACAAGTCCATTTTTGTCACGCGGGCCTACACTCAGCATTAGGGCGTTTGTCCCCCTTTCCCCAGGAAAAAAGTAAACGTGCAACACATATCCAAACAATGCTAACAATAACACTGTAAACCTTGCATGTTAACAACAACAAGAAAACTTCGTCAGACACAGAATTCAACAACACTTTGGGAGAAGCAAGCACACACTGCAGCTTGTGAAAAGCTTTCCCGCAACTGTTGCCCCCTCCCACTTTGTCTGGTGCCCCTTTGTTCACACTGACAGCCAAAGGCAATACCAACTTTGCATAATTATTTAACATGTGCAAGCCATCTCCAGTCAATCCTAACCTAGACTTGACTTTTTTCTTCGTGTTTATAACCAGTAAAGCAGTCTTAGCTTCCACTTTCACCACAACTAGGCACCTACACTCGTGCTTTACCCTTGCAGACAGAGGGCCACTAATAGCTTCCTCGTTTACTTGTCTGCTCGTGACATTCCCAGGTTTCCCTCCTGAATCCCACACCTGAGATTGCTTGTACAACTCTTTACCATTCACTCCGTCCTCTCCTTCCACTCCAACCTCAATCCAACTTCAATCCAACCTCATTACTAGTAGTAACCTGTGCAATCTCATCTTTCCATCTTTCCATCTGCGAATTCCCTCTTTAACCTCACCTTACTTCCGTAAACTAACTCCGCAGGAGTGAAGTTTGCTGTCTCACAAGAAGTAGACGTACTTGCAAACTTAGCTGGTGCTAACACATCATTCCCTTTGTCAGGATACTCCAAATCCAAAGCCTTGCTCCAGTCTTCCCTTGTTCTGTGCAACCTTTCTACAGCCTGAGACTGCGAATGATAAGGCTTACCATTTACAAGGCCGATTTCACACTCTTTCAAGAAACAAGCTGCCCGTTCAGAAACAAACGGTTTTCTGAACCCAACCCTTGAACCCAACCCTTGAACAAATCGCTAAGCTTTCATGTACTACCGTGTGTGAGTTAGCCACCCTGACAGCCACTGCTTCAGGATACCTAGTCGCCCTATCACAAACCTTTAAGACATGCGTATTTTCGTCAGACGTCACTTTGAAAGGCTTTACGAAATCCACTTCCACCTTAATGAAAGGCTCTGCCACAACCGGAACTAAAATCATTCCGTCCTCTCCCTTCCTCACACCTTTTCTATATTTCTTATAGATTTCACACCACTCTATCCAATTTTTACATTGTGCACACATTCTTGGCCCATGCAATACTTCTTGCAACCTGGCAATGTTCATTTCCGTGGCCATGTGCCCAAAATAGGCATTAACATGTGCCCTCCTTACCACTTGCTCCGTAAGCATTTTAGGTACCACTACCTGATCACCCGTCTTGGTGCCATTTGCTGCCGACCATTTCCTACATCATCCTTCCAAAAAAAAGATGTAACTTCAATGTCAGCTGCCACTCGACATCCCTCCAAACCAGGATCAAGCACCTGCCCTTGCTTTAAAACTTCAGCTTTAACAGCTAACAAGTCTTGAATTCCTGCTGTCAACAAACCTACATTTTCTTTCCCTGCAACCTTTTTACTAATTTCCGTCCTCCTTACAGAGTCGGCCACAACACTAGCTTGTTTATTGACTAAAACGTGTTGTGACTGGACAACTGCATCATTTTGTGCAGACTCATTATCTTCGACCTTGACACTAATTTCACTGCATTCAGCAATAACATTATTTTCACTTGCAACATTTCGAACACTTTCCTCCATTTCCTCATCTCCCACTTAAAAAAGATCATCCAATACAATCATCAATAAATCTACAGCCTGTTTTTCGTTACTTTTCTTTCCATTGATACCTGTTTTCGACCTAGCTATCGCGGTCCGTGTTTTGTTTACCTTTGTTTCAATTTTCTGTAGGTTTTCGTAAGATTTTTGGCTAAGCAGAAAGTCGTACTTTTCGTCCTTAAAAAATGGCGACACGCCGCATTCCAGCATAATGTAGCCATCTTCTGTAGCCAACTTTACCTTTGCCACAGGAAAGTCTGTCACGTTTTGACTTACAACTGACGACAAAACAACTCTTTTCCTAGTGAACGAACTAAGCTCTACTATTTTACTTAAAACTACATCCATAAATGCACCTGTGTCAAGCAAGTAACTACCAGGCTTTCCATTAATTGTACATTTCTTACATAAATGGCTTTCCACCGACTGTGTACCACTTTTACCTTTAAAAGAGCTAACCTCCCTTCCACTGTGTACACTAGGCAATTCAGTACATACATTTCCCATTGAGGCTTTGGTACCATTGTTGGGACAATCCCTTTTCAAATGCGACCTCGAGCTGCAAATGTAGCACTTATGTGGCTCGTTCGCCTTTAAAGGCGCTCTCCTACTAGACTTATTATTGTCGTTAGCTTGCGGCCTTGCTTGCGCATTGTTAGCCGAAGCTGTATTACCATTGCACGTACCATTATTACCTGAACCATTTCTAGTACCACTATTGCTATTGTTACCGTTACCATTGTCACTGTTCCTATAGTTACTAGTACCATTCCCTTGGTTGCCTCCACCATTTTGCGAATTACCACTCCCTCCATTGTTTCTGTTACCTTGACTACCTTGATAACCATTACCATTCCGATACCTGCCATAACCATTACCATTGTTACCTCCTCCACGGTAATTATTTCCGCCCTGTGGTCCGCCTTTTCCGTTGTCAGCACCACTCCCCTGTCTTAGAACTGCTTCTTGGTGATTAGCGCAGTAATCGTCTGCAAGCGAAGCTAAGTTCAAAACAGACTCTTGTTTACCCTAATCAATAAGCCAATCCTTAAAATTACCACCCACTCTATAATAAGTTTCTTCGCTTTTTCGTCTTATTTGCTCCACCTGTAGCCTCATGTTTTTTCTTGTAGCCTCCCCTTCTAACCTCATGTTTTTAATTCTATCCTCCCCTTCTAACCTTATTTTCATTATTTCCGCCTCCTTCTCCAACTTTTCTTTTTTCCAAGCTTCCCTTTTCCTCCTTAATTCATCAGCAAACTGTAAACGTGGACCGCCGGAAAAACGCTCGTTTTTCAAAACTTGCAATTTTTTTTTCTTGGAGCACCCAAATGCCTCGATTGTGACAATCTTGCCGTTTTCGCAATAATGGACCAAATCGGACAAACTTTTCGACATTCAATAGCCTGTCCTAATACAAGCCTCTTGTAACGGCAGATGCTACGACGGGGTAGGTGCTTGTAACATCGCCGGTCGCCTGGTGTAACTGGATCTTCTTACTATTACTTTTGAGTACTTTTTGTTTCAAACAAGCACAACAGCTACAGTCCCGGCGTAGGGAATGGAGCTACATGTCCTAATATTGTAGGCTAACTGTAATAATAAGCGGTAACGCTGCCACCGAGGTGGGAAAATTAGGCTAGCTAAGCTAAGTTTAAGAGAATTGTCTTAATTTCTTACTTCTAGCGAACGACGGACGAATAAACCAACTGGGTTTTAAACTCCTGGTTTTATTTTTGAACAAACATGTTAAAAATCAAAACGCACTTTACATTTACATTTGGCAAATTTATAACTGGATTAGTTTATAAATAACACGGGGAATTTACAATAAAATTCAACACTAGAACAAACACGATGTTCAGTTAAAACATTTTCAAATAGAAAAAGTGATTTGTATAGGCACAAGGGGATTTCGCAAAAGAGCCCTCTAAATTACGAACAGCCTCGGCTGTCTAGTAATAGTAGACCTGTTTTACAGTTATTTTTCTAAGTGTATACGCTAAACATTAAACCTCCTAGAGCTGCTGTTGATAAGTCAACCCCTTAAATTATAGAAGCCGCGGCTACATATAAAGTTGATCCGAGCGTTTAATTAAAGCAACCTTCCACGAAGATCAAACCGTCCTTGTTTACTTTAAACTGCGTTTAAAAAAAACATGAAAAAGCTGGTTTTTAGTAAGGGACCGTGAACCCTTAAATTACGGCCGCCAACGTCCGAAATGCCGTTTGGCTTGACGCACCATAAATTTACTTTCTAAAGCTACGAGGTTAAGTTAAGTTTAAACTATAAATTTTGAATGTAAGTCCAAAAATTAAACTTTTAAAGCTAAACTAAGTACGATACGAACCACCACCTTTGCCCGGCATGGCAACAATCGGACCGCGGCATCTCCACTCCCGATCGGTGTAGTGACCTCTAGCTTTGAGAATCCTTGAGCTGTGCTAACGAGTGTCTCTGGGTTTGGGGTTATATACTCATTACCGGAAGTCGGCGCGGACGCCGAGGATAGCTTCGGAGGGGGGGTGCGGGGAAGAGGAGTCGGACATCTGGAGGGGAGGAGGAGAGACTGACCCAAATCGGCCGAGCTGTCACTACCGGAAGTTGGTGTGGCAGCGCGGACGACCGGGGTAGCTTGAGCGCTCTGACTGGTTGACGGAATTGAAGCAGCGTTTTGGTTGGATGGATTCGAATTGACAAAGGGAATTGCCGACTTGGAACTTAGAGGCCAGGTTTGAAAAGTGCAAGTGAGTTTTCAACCCATAACAACGTGATTTTTAGGCCTATTAAAATAAACTACGATGTTATGCATCGCAACTATTGAGGGGGGGGGGGGGGACGAAGTGTTTTGCACAGAATAAATATTCGACTTTGGGAAACGGATTGCTATATACAAGGCATGTTTTTAATGAAGGAAAGCTAGTTTGTTTACATTTTTAGAGGTTCACTACGGTCGGAGTTTGGACGGAGATGCTATAAAAAATAAACATAAAATCATACACTGGGTCCGTGAAAATATACAAACATAAACATTGGAGCTCCGGTAGGGTTCATGGCAAGAAGTTAAATTTACCAAAATGCATTAAGTGCACAAATCAAAAGATTAAATGTTCCAGCAAGTTTTTAAAGGGCTATATTGCAGTTTAGGTTAGATTTTAAACTGGTTTGAACATCGGACATTTTTCATAAATAAGCAAAGTCGTCACCTGTTACAAATAAAAAATATTGTGTGTTTTCAACATCTAAGACACAACTAAGCTGAAAGTGTTTCGGCTTTATGCCTAAAAAAATATACATTATTTACATTTTTAAGTGAAATCGCCATAAAGACGATGCTCTTCTGGTAAGTAAGAGTGCTGCCCTCAGGTTTTTTCTTCGGTGGTGTTGAGGTGTCCTCACCACGAGCGTCTGATACGAGACCGCGTTTACACTCTTGGGGAAGCCCAAATACGGACTTTCCATCTAGAAGATCCTCAAATCTACGTTTGAAGATCGTCCAAAAACAACCGCTGCGCTCCTTCATCATGGCCGCCATTATTGCAAACTTATATTTATGTATTTTGATTTTCTACTCCTATTTACCGGCAAAAAGCCTCGTACACTAGCTTAGTTGTAAATTAGGAGGGGCTTCCTCTGCGAAGGTACTTAACCTCACATGCTTGTACAGACAACAATTTCTAGGGTGATATTTTTTATTGTGTTTGAACGATCGCAAGCCTTATGAAAAATTTCCACTTAGATCAAACATTGCCCTTTAACTTTAAAGTTAAACCTCTAAATGAACTTCATGCGTTTTAGCAACAACTAAGCTAGATTATTTAACCATATTTATACTTTTATAATAATCGTTTACCCCCAGAAACGCTGCCATTAGTTGGAAGTAATTAGACATCGGCAATCTACCGCACACGAATTTTAGTGTATATATGTTTGTTTCAGTTCTCCTCTAAAAACCCGACTGGACCCATTCAAATGCTACTGCTAGCTTGTCCTACTATTAAAACTAAAAGAATTCTTAAAAAGATCTGTTCCAAACCAATCCGAAAGTCTAGCTGTACAAGAAATTTTGATTCCTCAATTTTACCCCCCTCCCCCGCCAAACTAGTTGTGGTGTAAAACACTCCAGTTTTTTCCGTTAAAGCCTATTAAATTTAATAGTAATGCTTTCTGCATTACCCATAGCCAAGTATTAAGCTTTAACAAGAGCCTATTCACGTTGCAAACATGTAAATATCCATTCCATAGTCTATATTTCAAAACAAAGGCCTATTTTCCCAAAGTTCAATTGAGTAAAACTCAAAACAGGCCCGTCTTTACATGTCCTTACTCCTTCACACGGCTCTGCACTCAGTCCCTTTGTTCCACCAACTTCTCCTCCCACTTTCCATTGTTCTCCAGGCCCTCAGCCAATCCGACCCCCGCAGCTCTCCTGCCCGTCTGCGCTAACATCCGGTCTCTAGCATAAAAACCCCCAGCCCAAAGCATCCACAGCACAGCTCACAGATCTCTCAAGCTAGAAGGGTAACGCCAGTCGGGAGTGGAGACGTCACGTCCGTAGGATGCCATGCCGGGCAAAATGGCAGTGGTTCGTATAGCTTTTGGAAATTTAATTTAGGACCCCCCCCCCCCAAGTCTAAATTCATAGTTTAAATGTTTAAACATTGTAAAGAAGGCCTGAGTTCTTTACCTGATTTGAGAGGATACCTCAACTCAAACTATCAACAACCTGAGGAGGGAAACTTCGTTTACGGCAACGAACACTTTTTTTCTCGGCACATTGGCTGTGAAAAACCCCAAATTTCAAACGCCTGTATCTTCCAAGAAAATGGACCAATCCGTCTCGTCTAAACAGCTCTTAATAGCCACGAACTTTATCTGTTTCCCCCCGCAAACAGAACCCAAAAATTCCATCTAGAAGTCATTCTACAGCATTTAGAAAAACGCACGAAACCGATGCCGTAAAATCACCGTAGCGCACGAGACGCCATTTTCGCCACTTGTAAAAATTTGTATTTACTTTTTATTTTCACTTAGGCATAAAGCCGAAAACATTAGTTTAGTCTTTGTAGGGAGGAGCTTCCTCTGCGAAGGTACTTAACCTCCATAATAATTGTACAGATACTTTGTTTTCATATTTCTTAAGTAGATTTAAGGTGACGATCTAAGATACACTTGAGAAATGTCCGACATCCAAAAACCCTAATTTTACGTCTACAAATATTAACACAACTATTTAAAATGCATTTCAGCATTTGCTGGTAACCATAACTTTTATTTTATAATAATCTTTTAACGTAATCCTTTGCCATCCCAGCTACCGGAGCTTAGGCAACATTTTATCTTACGAATTTTCCCGGACACGTCTTTTCTAATTTTCTGTAGTTGTTCCTAGCAAAACCGACTTGGCTTTCAATTTCCCAAAGTAAACCTGGCTTCCCAATGTTAATAACCGAATTTATTGAGATCAATCCTTCAATAGTCGCGATGCCTAACATCGTGGTTAACTAAGAAAACAATCCGTAGTAATTAAAGGCCTTATTCACGTTTCAAACAATGAGTTTAACTCTACTGGCCTCTCTTTATCACGCAGTCCATAGTTATTCCTTCAAACGGCGCCAAGCGAAAAATCCTTTGCGCTGCCGACTTTTCTATTGTTCTCAAGGCCCTCAGCCAATCAGACCTCGAAGCTCGCCTGGTCGTCCGCGCGAACTTCCGGTAATGAGTAACTATATAACCCCAACCCCAGCCCCAGGAGGCAATCGTTAGCACACGCTCATCAGATCTAAAAGCCAGAGGTGGCTACGCCAGTCGGTATAGGAGATGTCCCGTCCGAATGTTGCCATGCCGGGCAAAGGTAGTTGGTTCGTATTAGACTAGTGTTAGTTTAGAAAATTTAATTTTGGAAACCCCATTCGAAATTTTAGTTTTAAACTTAACCTAACCTTAAGCTTTGAGGGAATTATGGAGGTGGAGCCATAGTCGGCATTCTAGGCCCCCATCGCCATAACGTCAGGGTTCACGGTCCCTTTCTAAAAACCAGCTTTCTTTCCGTGTTTATTATTATGAACTTAATCTAAACACTAAATCTGCATTTAGACGACGTATTTCCAGGTTGTTTCCCCAAATACTAAGGATCTACAGATTTGATCCTAGGTCGGACTTAGAAAGCATAGTCTTGACTATTTGTGTGTAATTCCCGCGGTTTGCATGTTATAACGGGTTCCCGAGGTCCCACAAACATTTTCTAATCGAAATTGTAGTTTTTACTCTTCATCTTGTAGTTAAAGTTTGAGTCGAATTTCATGTAAATTCTTGTTGATTTTTCCTGTTGTAAAAATCGTCGTGCTTTAATTTAAAAGCCAATTTTCTTGTAAACCTAGTTGAAACGAAGTGTAATTATTTTTATATTTTTTCTGCATTTTAATAAACCTACGAGTTTGTAAAACGCCTGTTTTTCTGCTAGTTAGACTAAATGTAGAAGTTATAGTTCTTAAGAAGACCACTTAATAATTAAACTTTGAGCTGCATTTAGAAACACCCACCTGGTGGCAGCGAATACCCCCCTTTAATGTTGTCTAGTTAGCCTACAGTTAGGACAAATGACTCGGTGTTACCCATGCTGGGCCAGTAGCATACGTGTGCTGTTTTCCGCAAAAGTAAAAACCGCCACCGAACTAGAAGTTTAGAGGTCAAAACCACATTGATGTCGGAGAAGTTACAAGCACCTTGAGAATCGTAGCTTCGGCCGCTACAACATAACTTCTAGCTTAGAGGAAATTATGGTGGTGACGCCTTAAGCGGCATATTAGGTTTTTTCACCCCATAACGTCAGAGTGGTTCTCTTACTAAAAACCAAAACTCTTCTTATTTGTTTTAAATGTAACTTTAAACCAAATAACTGACGGTTTGATCTTTGTGTGGGATTCATTGGTTATTCACTCCAGACGTACTTTATAAGTAGCCGCGGCTTTTATAATTTGAGGAGTTGACTTCTAAACAGCAACTCTGGGAGGTTTAAGGCTCTGTTTTATCACTTAGAAACAAAACTGTGAAACGGTTGATCTTTCATGCGTGTTTGAAACATACTGTTTGATAGATTGTAACCAGCCTGGGCTGTTCAGTCTTTGCGGTCTTTGCGGACGACTCAAGTGAGCATTCAGTATTGCTTTTTCTAATTGAAAACTTAATTGATTGTATACTCAAAACACAAGTGTCGTTTGGTAGTATCGTGTGAATTACTAAAATGTAAATTCAAACTTTGTGCTTTTAAATACTTTATTTCAAAAGCTTTTCGTGCAAACTAAATGTAAAGTGTGCTTTTCATTCCCTGTTGTTAAAATAAAACTAGGAGTTTTAAACTTCAGTTCGTTTGCTAGTTGATTAATTGTTTAAGTGTAAAATAAATTTGTAGCCCATCTTTAGTTTTAGCTCTTGATAAACAGTTAAATTCCATGGCTGGTGGCAGTGAAATACCAGCAGTATTAAGGTTAGGCCCCTTTAAGTAGGACCCGACGCTCCATCCCCCATGCTGGAACTGTAGCCCATGCTGTGCTTATGCCGTAAAAGTCGTTATAATCGCCGCAACACCTTAAGCTGAATCTCCGTGTCAAACCAGGAAACCGGGGGCGTTACAAGCACCTAAGCCGTCGTAGCGTCCGCCGTTACAAAACATTTTATTTCTCAATTCAAGCTCCCTAGTAAATTTCCTTTTATCTACTTCTACTTCTGCCTGATTTTTCTTCTGAACCTTCTCTCGTTCCTCTCTTTCTAATCTTAATTCGTTCACCTGCAATCTTATTTTGTTTAACTCTGCTTCAAAAGCTAACCTCTCTTTTTCGTCCTGCTTTTCTTTTAACTCCCTCTCCTTATCTTCACTTATTACCCTATTAGCATTCTCTACAGTTTTAGTATCTTCTTCAAGATCATCCACCAACAAAGTTCCTCCCTCCAACTCACCTTTAAACATAGCCAGAATTTCACTTAAAAAAAAAAAAAAAAAAAAAAAAAAAAACAGCATGCAAATCAACCACAGTTTTATCACTAAGCAAATCCATTGTAAAATTAATTAATTACCTAAGTAACTAATAATAAAAAAAAATAGTACCAACATGCACAACAGTTCCCGCAAGCTTTAAACAACACTTTTTTTCCCAAACGCCCTAATACCAAGGTGTAAAAAAAAGTTTGCCACAGCTCACCTGTTGCCGCGTTGTGGAGACGCTGTTAAGACGACTTCTACATCTAAACTGACGAACCCAGGCTTGCCCTGATGATGCCTTCAAACTCTATTTCGCTTCTACCATTACCGGAATTCGCCGAAATTTTCCTTCTCACACGACGAAGTGCAGCATTACCGCCAACTCTCGCTGATAGGAATGTTCTCTGTCCCTCGTCCAGTCGCAATCTTGTCTGCCAGCTCAGCTTTTCCGTCTCTTGACTCGTCTTTCTTGAACAACAGGAAGCCCCTTTATTCTTCCTCCCACGCTGGTTGCCGCCAAAGTCGAAATTCTGCCATGGAAAGTGAACCCACTGAGTTGGAGAATCTCATCACTGCCATCTAAGTTGACATTACCGCCGACTTTCAGCTGTGTCCCTTTAACGTGAAAGTTCGGATGTACGCCTATTGATGCAGCATCCTGGCCATGGAAATCCGAACAAACCGTTGCCACCAATGTATTTACTTTACACTTGATGCAGGTGTAATTTGCTTCACCACTGCCAATGTAGACACAATGGCAGCACCCTGACCGTTGAAACTCGAACAAATCGACATGAAATCCAGCTGCTTCCTCGACGTGAAAGTCCGGCTACACCGCTGCCACCAATGTAATTTCAAGGGTTCACTGCAGACTTGTTAAATTCAAACTACTTAACTTCCTCCTTAAACATAACGCAATTTACAAAAATAAACATTTAACAATCCGCACATGAATCAAGAAATTGTCCAACAAGACAGTTCGTGCAGAGTTCTGTCCTTGTTGCGTGCTTGTTGGGAAAGACCTCCTTTCGCGCCAAACCATCTTCATTATAAGGGCTTGTTCCCGCCAAAATATGGAAACACTTTCGGTGAAAAGGAACGCACGTGTCTCGTACGTGGAAATATAGCCAAAAACCCGGCATTCCAAAGTTGGCAAATGTTTCCTTCGTCGTTCGAGTAGAACAACATAATTAGCCCTAATTACAGTCATTAGGTAATTACGGTCAAGTCAGCAAGGAAGAGATAGCAACTTTACAAGTCCGGTGACTCAAACAACTTTTGTAATCGAAATTTTATTGTAAATCGTCGTGTGCTTTAATTTAAAGCTTTCAAAGAATCTTTTTGTAACATATAGTGTTCCAAATGTAGTGTAAAGTTAAACATGTTTTATTAAAAAACCAAGCGTTGTTTTAAACGACAGTCTGACTTCGTGTAGATTTAATTGTATGAGTAAATAATCAAAACTAATTTTTATATAACTCCAAGCCTGCAATTAAACAACCATCGTGGTGGCAGTGAACCATTACATAGTTAGTACTTTAAACTTAGATAAGACATGGGCGCTCCCCTCCTAACCGTGCAGTAGACACTGCAGTGCTGTATTCTCTGTAAAAGTAAAAACAGACACCCTGAGTACTACCTAAGAATTCGCCAGAACACAAGATGTCGGTGCTCACCTGAAAAGCACCTAACGTGACAGGTAGCGCCGCTACAAGGAGTTAGGCTCCATATTGATTGGTGAGGAGACCCAAACACCAAAAATCAAAAACCTAGCGGTTTTTATCGAACTCTACATCGTCCCCGGACTTTGACTTCAAAACCGCAGCGGCCGATAGGCCTAATCTACTAAAAACGGTCACTGTTTCTTCCCTCACTCTTCAACCAATGGACCAATACGACTGCAGTTTTCACTAAACTTAAGTTTATCTTTATATCTTCAACTCAGTGAAAACAGAACTGCAATAGCTGCAGTCATTATTTTTAAAAGCTTAAAAACGTCTCCGGTAAAAATCGCCGCTACCGGACACCACTTCCTGTCGACCATTGGACCACTACAATCTTGTAAATAAACATTTTTTTTATAAGGCATAAAGCCGCCCAGCTTAGTTTGTGCTAGGGGGACGTTCTGCCCCACATAGATGTACTTGCTTGTTCAATTTTGTTGTTTGAATCCGTTAATCCCGTGTTTTAAAATGCGCAATTAATTCAGGGTTTTGACGAATTTCCACTCCACTGGACAGCATCTGAGTAGCTTCTCTCTTAAATTAAAATGCGGTTTAGCATTAGCTGGTTGTATATAAACCTATAATCATTGATACTCAATTATATTTACTCCTACTCTTTATTAAACTTAGCTACCTTAGTCGGCCTGAGCTAGGAACGAAAAAATTCATGTTCCTCATATTTATATTTTTTATTTTTACGATTTTGACCTCCACTCCGACCATCCAGTGACTTTCTACGATTAAAATGGCTTTCCTCCTTCAATAGTAGCTATGCATAACAGCGCTGTTTACCAGGGCTTTAATTCAAGACCATCCTTCTATTAATCAGTTGAAAACTAAAATAATTATGGTCAAATGCAATTTTCAATCTTGAAATCCGTATCCATCAATTCCATCAAAGCCTTCCAGAACCTACTCGCACTTAACGGCTCCAACGATCCAAAATCCAGCCATTCAGGGCACAGCCCCTCTGTAACGGCGGATGCTACGACGGGGTAGGTGCTTGTAACATCGCCGCTCGCCTGGTGTAACTAGGTCTTCTTACTATTACTTTTGGGTACTTTTTGTTTCAAACGAGCACAACAGCTACAGTCCCGGCGTAGGGAATGGAGCTACACATGTCCTAATATTGTAGGCTAACGGTAATAATAAGCGGTAACACTGCCACCAAGGTGGGAAAATTAGGCTAGCTAAGCTAAGTTTAAGAGAATTGTCTTAATTTCTTACTTCTAGCGAACGACGGACGAATAAACCAACTGGGTTTTAAACTCCTGGTTTTATTTTTGAACAAACATGTTAAAAATCAAAACGCACTTTACATTTACATTTGGCAAATTTACAACTGAATTAGTTTATAAATAACACGGGGAATTTACAATAAAATTCAACACTAGAACAAACACGATGTTCAGTTAACACATTTTCAAATAGAAAAAGTGATTTGTATAGGCACAAGGGGATTTCGCAAAAGAGCCCTCTAAATTACGAACAGCCTCGGCTGTCTAGTAATAGTAGACCTGTTTTACAGTTATTTTTCTAAGTGTATACTGCAAAGCATTAAACCTCCCAGAGTTGCTGTTGATAAGTCAACTCCTTAAATTATAGAGCCGCGGCTACCTATAAAGTGGATCCGAGCGTTTAATCGATGGAAACCCCACGAAGATCAAACCGTCCTTTGTTTACTTTAAACTGCGTTTAAAAAAACATGAAAAAGCTGGTTTTTAGTAAGGGACCGTGAACCCTTAAATTACGGCCGCCAACGTCCGAAATGCCGTTTGGCTTGACGCACCATAAATTTACTTTCTAAAGCTACGAGGTTAAGTTAAGTTTAAACTATAAATTTTGAATGTAAGTCCAAAAATTAAACTTTTGAAGCTAAACTAAGTACGATACGAACCACCACCTTTGCCCGGCATGGCAACAATCGGACCGGGGCATCTCCACTCCCGACCGGCGTAGTGACCTCTAGCTTTGAGAATCCTTGAGCTGTGCTAACGAGTGTCTCTGGGTTTGGGGTTATATACTCATTACCGGAAGTCGGCGCGGACGCCGAGGATAGCTTCGGAGGGGGGG
>JAHWFP010197851.1:52923-70914 GCA_023313725.1 Lithobius niger
GGGGGGGTGCGGGGAAGAGGAGTCGGACATCTGGAGGGGAGGAGGAGAGACTGACCCAAATCGGCCGAGCTGTCACTACCGGAAGTTGGTGTGGCAGCGCGGACGACCGGGGTAGCTTGAGCGCTCTGACTGGCTGACGGAATTGAAGCAGTGTTTTGGTTGGATGGATTCGAATTGACAAAGGGAATTGCCGACTTGGAAACTTAGAGGCCAGGTTTGAAAAGTGCAAGTGAGTTTTCAACTCATAACAACGTGATTTTTAGGCCTATTAAAATAAACTACGATGTTATGCATCGCAACTATTGAAGGAGGGGGGTGGGGGGGCGAAGTGTTTTGCACAGAATAAATATTCGACTTTGGGAAACAGATTGCTAAATACAAGGCATGTTTTCAACGAAGGAAAGCTAGTTTGTTTACGTTTTTAGAGGTTCACTACGGTCGGAGTTTGGACGGAGATGCTATAAAAAATAAACATAAAATCATACACTGGGTCCTTGAAAATATACAAACATAAACATTGGAGCTCTGGTAGGGTTCATGGCAAGAAGTTAAATTTACCAAAATGCATTAAGTGCACAAATTAAAAGATTAAATGTTCCAGCAAGGTTTTAAAGGGCTATATCGCAGTTTAGGTTAGATTTTAAACTGGTTTGAACATCGGACATTTTTCATAAATAAACAAAGTCGTCACCTGTTACAAATAAAAAATATCTTGAGTTGTCAACATCTAACACACAACTAAGCTGAAAAGTGTTTCGGCTTTATGCCTAAAAAAATATACATTATTTACATTTTAAAGTGAAATCGCCATAAATCGCCGTAGGTAAGAGTGCTGCCCTCAGGTTTTTTCTTCGATGGTGTTGAGGTGTCCTCACCACGAGTGTCTGATACGAGACCGCGTTTACACCTCTAACCAATCCGAGGGCCGCCCCCCCCCCACACAGCTTAATGAGAATCGAGCTAAAGCTCCTAATAGTTATGTCCACACGACTTGGCTTTAGCACAAATCTGCCTCTCAGACTGAAATTTCTCCTCTTGCCGCCAAACCACGTAGTCATCGTGGACGTCCGCGCTTCCGAAACCCATAAATACTCGGACCCCGAGATGATCCTTAGCATAGCTCACGACAAACACGACAGTCACTATCGACGGTTGGGAGATGGAGAGGTCTTTTTGCCGCATGTTGCCAGGCTGGGCAAAAATAGTAGTTTGTAAAAAACAATGTAGGCTAGTTTAAACTTTAAACATATTTTTTTAGGCTCTCGTATCTAAATTAGATAGAAACTTTAAATTTAAATTTGACTTAACTTTGATAATTTTATGGGGACATAGGTTTTCGGCCTTTTGTAATCTTGTCTCCCCATAAACTTGATGGTTGAAGGATCCCTTCCTAAAAACCTTGTTTCTAGTTTATTTTAAATGAACATTTAATCTAAACCTTACTTCACTGAAGTTTTATTGCAGTCGTTACTGAAGCTTTTACTTCTACGGTGGAACCCTAACGTTACTTGAAACTTGGAAAGTGATTTGATTTGACTATTTTATTATAAGTGGACGCTGTAATAATTTGAGTTCTGGATTGAACAAAACCCTAATTTCTATTCGAAATTGCTTTACTGTAAACAACAAGTGTTTGCTTTGACAAAAACCGAATTCATGTAATTCCTTGATATTTTTATTATTTTTGTTGTAAAAATACGATTTATACGATAACTTGTTTAAACTTGAAGTGAATCTAATGTAACTGTTTATTTTTGCGTGTCATATAAACACCAAGAGTTTTTTTTCATTTAACCTGAGTTTCTGATTATTCGCTAGAGTTGAAATAAACTAATTTTAGACTCCGGTAGCTAGTAAATCCAGCCCCACCATGGTGGCAGTGATACCAGTATTTAATTTACTTAAAACCTTAGGAGCCTATAGGCTTCTGACGCTCTATCCCTCAAACAGCCATAGAACGAGCTATGTTAGTTGAAAATAAGTCTAACATGGCAGCAAAAGTATTTTAAACCTCCGCAACTGTAAACCAGATGCCGGCCGATGTTACAAGCACCTCCTGTCGTAGCATCCGCCGTTTCACTTCATGTTCATGGAACAACTTCCAGTACATTCATCTGCCACTACCTACGGGGTGTCAGTGCTTCAAGTGGGGAAAAACATTAAAAGAGCATGTTGGAGCATGTAACAGCGGACGCTACGACGGCTGAGGTGCTTGTAACGCCCCCGGTTTCCTGGTTGGGCATGAGGGATGGAGCGTCTGGTCCTACTTACAGGGGCCTAACCTTAATACTGCTGGTATTTCACTGCCACCAGCGATGGAATTTAACTGTTTAACAAGAGCTAAAACTAAAGATGGGCTACATATTTATTTACACTTAAACAGTTAATCAACTAGCAAACGAACTGAAGTTTAAAACTCCTGGTTTTATTATAACAACAGGGAATGAAAAGCACACTTTACATTTGGTTTGCACGAAAAGCTTTTGAAATAAAGTATTTAAAAGCACAAAGTTGAATTTACATTTTCGTAATTCACACGACCTGACAAAACGACACTTGTGTTTTGAATCTACAATCAATTAAATTTTTGAATAGAAAAAGCAATACTGAACGATCACTTGAGTCGTCCGCAAGACTGAACAGCCCAGGCTGGTTACAGTCTATCAAACAGTAAGTTTCAAACACGCATGAAAGGTCAACCGTTTCACAGTTTTGTTTCTAAGTGATAAAACAGAGCCTTAAAACCTCCCAGAGTTGCTGTTTAGAAGCCAACTCCTCAAATTATAAAAGCCGCGGATACTTATAAAGTACGTCTGGAGTGAATTAATCAATGAATCCCACACAAAGATCAAACCGTCAGTTATTTGGATTAAAGTTACATTTAAAACAAATAAGAAAAGTTTTGGTTTTTAGTAAGAGAACCACTCGTGACGTTTGTAACGGCGGATGCTACGACGGAGTAGGTGCTTGTAGCATCGCCGGCACCTGGTGTTACTGGATCGGTGTTATTATCACTCTGAGTTGACTTTTGGTACTGTTTAGTTAAAACAGCACAACTGCTACAGTCACGGTGTAGAGAATGGAGCTACGATGTCCTAATAATGTAGGCTAGATAGTAATAATAAGCGGTAACGCTGCCACCAAGGTGGGAAAAGGCTAGCTAAGTAAAATTTAAAGAGAATTGTCTTATATACTAACTTCCAGCAATCAACGAACTATTAAACCAACGGGCGTTTAAAACTCCTGGTTTTTATTTTTCAACAAACATGTTTAAAGAATCGCACTTTACATTTTTCAATTTACAACTTAGTTTGGTTTATAAATATGACGGGAATTTACATTAAAATTCTTACACTTGAACTGAGTTTAGTTCCAAACAATTTCAAATAGATACAGTGATTTTAGACAACGGGGATATCGCAAAAGAGCCCTCTAAATTACGAACAGTCTCGACTGTGTAATAATAGTAGACCTGAACCTACAGTTATGTTTCGAGTGGTACTCCCACTAAATCAAACCGTACCCATTAGAATATCACGTTAGAAAAGGGATGTACACTCCATGAAGTGCTGCACTTCTGCAAATCTAACTGACCCGACGAGCTTTGTTTACAGTAAGTTACGTTAATGAAACGGTGAAAAAAAGCTGGTTTTTAGGAAGGGACCGTGAACCCTTATGTTATGGCCGTTAACGTCCTAAATGCCGTTTGGCTTAACGCACCTAAGTTTTACATTCAAAGCTAAAAGGTTAGGTTAAAATTAAACTTTAAGTTTTGAAATCAGAGTCCAAAAGATAAACTTTCAATTTAAACTAAGTCGTACGAACCAACTATCTTTGCCCGGCATGGCAACAATCGGACCGCGGCATCTCCATTCCCGACCGGCCTAGCTACCTCTAGCTTTGAGATTCCTGAGCTGTGCTAACGAAATTCTCCTGGGTCTGGGTTTTTATGCCTTCTGCTTGGCAGGCAGGTAGAGGGAAAGGGCGTACCTGTAGGAGAGCGACGGAGGGGTGGAGTGGGGTAGAGGGGAACTCTTGGAGGAGGAGAGACTGACCAAAACCGGCCGAGCTGTCACTCGTTTATAAATAAAAATATCGTGTGTAATTGACATATATGTGAGGTTAAGTACCAGCGAGTGGAAGCCCCTCCTGAAACACAACTAAGCTAGTGTTTTCGGCTTGATGCCTGAAAGAATAAAATACAAAATGTACAAAGTTTGGCGATTTTGAAGTGGGATCGCCAGAAACTGGTTCTTCTGGAATTGAAGAGTTCTGCCCTCAGGTTTTTGGCTCGGCGGTGTTAAGGTGTCCTCACCACGAATGTCTAATACAAGACCACGTTTACACGCCCCCACACAGAGGACTTTATTCGGGGTTCCTGTTAAACACCAAATAAATGCTACAACAGAAAGGTCAGTGCACACAAGATGTGCACACAAGATATGCCAAAGAACAAGACTGCCAAGCCATGTAAATAAATTGCATAAATTAATGCACCAAGGAATACACCTTCTGAGGAATACACGTCCCGTGAAATACATCACCACAAGTTATAAAAATACACTGTTTACAAAAAATAAAAATTGCAGTTTTATATTTTGGGGGGACTGACGTTTTTGTGGCTCAAGAAATTTTTGTAACTAAAAATTACATAGTTAAAGGGACACTATTTGCAAAAATTAACCATGTGCTGTCCGCGCTGCTTGTTGCAAGAAATTCGTACAGGCCACAAAGAAAATTGAAGCAAAAGACAGTTTATATGAAAAAAAAAAAAAAAGCGCAGTTTTTGGATTATATAAAGTTACATTTTCTTGGGTTTTGTAGCTGTTAATTCAAATGAGATAATCGCAACATTTAATGCTCTAACCAGTCAGCCATGCACAGAGAGTTATTTTTTTTTATCTGGGAAAACCTCGAAAAAAGACCCCTGGGCGCACTCCTCAGGACCTAGCTTGCGATAAGGATCGGAATAGAGGGTACTATAAGCGCATGCACAATTATCAGCTCTAAAGTTAACAGACTACCACTGGAGTGGTTTAAGGTTACCAAACAACTTGTTTTACATAAAAAATTTTACACCTAAGAGTTTTTAGATACAACTCTTAAAATAAACATAAAATACAACGCTGGGAGGTTTTATGGATAATAACGCAACGACCTTTTAACGACAGAGTTGACCTTTTGCCGTCAGAGGTGAGAGACAGTTTTTTATAAAGAAAACCGTTTCGTTTAAAACTTAAAGAAGGGCCAACTGGGAAGAAGGTGCAACCTCCGTAGAACATTCCTAATGAATATTTAATTAGTGTCGTTACAATCTTTGTCAATATTCTCCCACATAGGGAGACGTTGATAGTGACAAAAAGAGTAAAACATTGGCACTTAAAATTTACGTGTAAATTCCAAAACGGAAAAAATAGCTGAAAGTTCCTTTTGGTGTGGTTGCACTTTCAACATACCACTTAACAAAATGTAAAGATAAAAATTAATTTCCAGTCAATTTGTACTGAAAATGAAGTGTTTTAACAATTAATGTTTAAACAAAATACCTGCTGAGAGTATCAGCGTTTACGTGAAACTTTCCAGGTTTGTATCTAACTGTGTGGTCGTTATGTTGCAGGGTTAGACTCCACCTAAGCAATCTGGGGTTTTTTCCAGATATTTGTTTGAGCCAGTGCAGCAGGGTTAGGCTCCACCTAAGCAATCTGGGGTTTTTGCCAGACATTTGCTTGAGCCAGTGCAACGGGTTGTGATCTGGTTCTATGACAAACTTTGTTCCATAGATGTAGGGACGTAATTTGGCAACTGACCAGATCAAACACGCGCATTCTTTTTCTGTCGTACCATAGTTTTGCTCACGTGCTGTCAGTTTACGTGAAACGTAAAGACGGGTGTTCATCCTCTCCAAACACTTGTGACAAAACACAACCCATACCACGGTCGGAACAATCACACTACAAAATGAATGTCTGTGTGAAGTCGGGGGCGCTTAGGACGGGAAACGTCACCAAAGAGTTTTTCAAAGTGTCAAAAACAGCTTGCTTAGACTCATCCCAAATAACGGGATCAGGTGCATCTTTTTTCAAGGAGTCTGTAAGACATGCACAGATTTCAGAATAGTGAGGGATATATCTTTGATAATATCCTACCAAACCGAGAAACGAACGGACATCTTTCTTAGTTTGTGGTCGTGCGAATTTTTGCACGGCCAAGACCTTCACCGCGGAGGGTGTGCGGGATCCATTGCCAACTTCATGGCCAATTAATGTAACTTTGCTGCAAGCGACCTGCGATTTTTTTGCATTAACCGTTAACCCAGCCTTCTTGACAGCAGAGAGGAAATTGTAGATGTTTTCGAGATGCTGCGGCCATGTTTCGGCCCCTACAGCAGTGTCGTCTTGGAAGGGAGTGACATACTCTTCCATGCCACGGGTGACATTGTCCATGAGCTTCTCGAAGCAAAATGGAGCGTTTTTCATCCCCATGTTCATCATGAGGGGAGCAAACTTCCCTATGGGAGTTGTGATGGTGGCGGCCATTGAAGCCTGTGGCGTCAAGCGCACTTGCCAGAATCCACAGTTGAGGTCAAAGATAGAAATATATTTCCACTTAGCTGCACGCTCAATAAATTCCTCAATGTTAGGAATAGGGTAATCTTTGGTTACCGTATTGTTGTTTAGCTCTCTGTAGTCAGCTACAGGACGTGGGCTGGCGTCTTCTTTTTGTACAATGATCATGGGTGAACCATGTGGGGAATCAGTTTCAATGATTGACCCAAATCAAGCATACGCCTGATTTCTGTGACGATCAAATCCCTTTCGAATTTCGCGTGGCGATAATACTTACAGGGTTTGATTTTGGAATCGACTAGCTCTACATCATGGGTGACAAGATCAGTGCTTCCTGGTAAAGTAGGCAAAACACCGTCTACTCTTTCAAAGACCTCAAGGAGGTCGTTTTTCTGCCGTAAAAAGGCCTGTTCTTCACTAGATTTGAGAGGAGACCTCAACTCAAACCATCAAAAACCTGAGGGTAAAATTTCGTTCACGGCAACGAACAATATTTTTATTTTGCGCTCCAGCGCTAAAAAGACCTCAGTCTTAGGATCACCATAACTCCGTGAAAAATGGACCAAATCGTTTCAACTTGGAAGCCCTTAAAAGCCACGAACTTCATCTGTATTCCCCCGGAAACAGATCCCGAAAATTCGATCTACAACCAGTACTACACCATTTTGAAAAACCTCCAAAACCGATGCCGTAATTCCCGTAACGCACGAAACGCCATTTTTCAAACCTGTAAAAATGTACTTATTTTTCGTTTATTTCTTGTCGGCATAAAGCCAAAGACATTAGTTTAGTGTTTGATAGGAGGGGCTTCCTCTACGAAGGTACTTCACCTCATTGTTGATGTACAGACATACTTTGTTTGATATTTCTTAAGTTTATTCACGGTGACGATCTTGAATACTTTTGAGAAATTTCCAACTGCCAAAAACAATTATCTGCGACTACAAATAATGATTGAAACTATTTAAATGCGTTTTAGCATCTTGCTGGTACTTTTAAAATTTGCTTTTATAATAATCTTTTAATGTAATCTTTTGCCATCACCACTACCGGAGCTTAGGCAACATAATAACTTACGAATTTTCCCGGACACGTTTTTTTTTGTTATAACTTAGTTGTTCCTTGCAAACCGACTTGGCTACCCAATTCCCAAAGTTAAACCTGGCTTCCCAATGTTATTAACCGAATTTATTGAGATCTTTCCTTCAATAGTCGCGATGCATAACATCGTGGTTCAATAAGAAAACATTCAATAATAATTAAAGGCATTTTTCACGTTCCAAACAATGAGTATAACTCAATTGGCCTCTCTCTATCACGCAGTTTCATAGTTGTTCCTTTAAACGGCGCCAACCAAAAAGCCTTTGCTCTGCCGACTTTTCCATTGTTCTCCAAGCCCTCCACCAATCAGACCCTGTAGCTCTCCTGCCCGTCCGCGCGAACTTCCGGTCTCTAGCATAAAAAGCCCCCGCTCCCCTCACTCAGTAGCACACACTCAGCAGATCTCAACGCCAGAGGTGACTTCGCCAGTCGGTATAGGAGATGTCCCGTCCGAATGTTGCCATGCCGGGCAAAGGTAGTTAGTTCGTATTAGACTAGTGTTAGTTTAGAAAATTTAATTTTGGAAAACCATATTGGGAATTTTAGTTTTAAATTAACCTAACCTTAGCTTTAAGGGAATTATGGAGGTGACGCCATAGTTGGCATTCTTGGTCCCCCACCCCCATAACGTCAGGGTTCACGGTCCCTTTCTAAAAACCAGCTTTATTTTCCGTGTTTCTAGTCATGAATTTACTCTAAACACTAAATCTGCAAGTGAAGACGTATGTGTTGGTCGATGCCCAAATATTAAGGATCTACAGATTTGTTGATTTGATCTTAGGTTGGACTTAAGAAACAAAATTTTGACTATTTATGTGTAATTCCCGCGGTTTGCATGTTATAACGGGTTCCCGAGGTCCCACAAACATTTTCTAATCGAAATTGTAGTTTTTACTCTTTGCATCGCATGTAAAGTTTGAATGAATTTTAATTGTAAATTCTTGTTGATTTTTCTAATGTAAAAATCGCCGTGCTTTAATTTGAAAGCTTTTTCTTGTAAACTAGTTGAAACGAAGTGTAATTGTTTTTATATTTTGTCTGCATTTTAATAAACCTAAGAGTTTGTAAAACGCCTGTTTTTCTGCTAGTTAGACTAAATGTAGAAGTTATAATACTTAAGAAAACCACTTATTTAAACTTAGAGCTTGCATTTAGAAACATCCACCTGGTGGCAGCGAATACCCCACCAGGTCTTCGAAGTTGTCTAGTTAGCCTACAGTTAGGACAAATGACTCTCTGTTACCCATGCTGGGCCAGTAGTACATGTGTGCTGTTTTCCGTAAACGTAAAAACCGCCACGAAACTAAAAGTTTAAAGGTCAAAACCACATTGATGTCGACGAGGCTACAAGCACCTTGAGAATCGTAGCTTCGGCCGCTACACTGCAACTCAGTTAAGTTGCCTGTCTTTTTGAAAAGACTCATGGCGGGCTTCGCAGTAAGGTGGCCATCACCAGGTTGACCTGTCCACACATGGTCGGTGTGAGGAAGCTCACGTTCGTCATTATAAGAATGATTACTTGACACCTCGTATTAGACCCAAATCAAGCATACGCGTGATTTCTGTGACGATCAAATCCCTTTCAAATTTCGCATGGCGATAATACTTACAGGATTTGATTTTGGAATCGACTAACTCTACATCATGGGTGACAAGATCAGTGCGTTCTGGTAAAGTAGAGAAAATACCGTCTACTCTTTCAAAGACCTCAAGGAGGTCGTTTTTCTGCTGTAAAGAAGGCCTGTTCTTCACTAGATTTGAGAGACCTCAACTCAAACCATCAAAAACCTGAGGGTAAAATTTCGTTTACAGCAACGAAAAATTTTTTTTTATTTTGCGCTCCAGCGCTAAAAAGACCTCAGTCTTTGGATCACCATAACTCCGTGAAAAATGGACCAAATCGTTTCGACTTGAAAGCCCTTAAAAGCCACGAACTTCATCTGTATTCCCCCGGAAACAGATCCGCTACAGATAGGGCAGATAGGGCTTGAGAAGATTCACATGATAAATGGTCTCTTTTTGCTGACCAAACGATTTCTTTATAAGGTAATTGGTATCCGATAATCGTTTCAAGACTTCACAGGGTCCATCCCAATAAATATCCAACTTATTGGTTCTTGCTGGTTTAAGGACTAGAACCTTATCGCCAACCTTGAACTTGCGTTCAACTGCCTTAATGTCGTAGTATGATTTATTTTTCATTTGACGCTTAATGATGTTCTCCTGGGAGAGTTCACTGGAATACTTGAATCTCTGGAGCAAGTCCAAGATGTATTCTAATACGGAAGGATGAACGTTCAGTTCGACCCAATGGCTCTTCACCAACTCCAGTGGGCCTTAGAGGTTGCGTCCGTAGACCAATTTCAGCTGGAGTGAAGCCAGTGCTCTCAGGAGCAGTTCTCAGGGCAAACATTGCTCCTGGTAAGCACCTCTCCCAGTCCTGGGGATGCTCGTAACAGACAGCTCTCAGCACCGCCTTGAGTGTCCGGTGAAAGCGTTCCACGCTGTTGGATTGCGGGTGGTTTACACTTGAATCAACACCCTTTATACCGCATTTTTCTAAGAACAAAGTTGTTAGTTCTGAGATGAAGCACGAGTCGAGCCTAGATCGCTCTGGAGCTCGGCTGGAAAGCCTAACCTAGAAAAGACAAGGAGGAGAGCATCTACAATGCTCTGGCTGTTAGCCTCTTTAAGGGGCACGGCCTCGTGAAACTTTGTTGCCGGGTCAAGTAACGATAAGATGTACTTATAACCAGCCTTACTGGTAGGCTTGATGGGGCCGACGATATCTATAACGTATTTGTTGAACGGCTCATCATCCATGGGCACTAGCACCATAGGGGCAACAAACTTCTGTCCATATATATCATTTTTCTGGCAGGTTAAACAAGTGGATACAAAATTGTCAATGTCGGTAAAACAATGTGGCCAGTAGAAGCTAGTCAGCACCCTAACCTTAGTTTTGGATCGGCCTAGATGCCCAGCCCATGCATTAGCATGTGCGGTGTTTAAGACTAAATCTCTACATTCTTTAGGAAGCATTAGCTGTTTCTCGAATAACGGTCTTCCTAAAGGTCAAAAAAGCAATCCTTTCTCTATGAAAAACTGTTTATTTTCATCCTGCTGGTCCAGCGGGAGCTCAGCAGTTTGCCAACATGGTTTCAAAGTTGGGCAGTCTAACTGCAACTTGGCAAATTCGGGTTTGTCAACCTTCAGTAATTTAGTTAACTGATCTGACTGAGGACCTACAATAGCTGTATCTTAAGCTATCTAACTTAGGAGATACAAAACCTTCCTGTGAAGGGGGAACTATACTAGAATCAGAGTCACTGTCTTGAGTCCTTTTCGCTTTCGGATGCGATCTCATGATATTTGGGTTTTAATATTGGGAGCTGTTGTTCAATACGTGTTTGAGAACGCGTGATGGCGTTAGAGTAAGGGGGCAGGGCCTTAAAACCTTTTTCTTCTGAGAGGGCACACCCAAAAGCATCTGGAAATGGGGTCCCATGTGGACTGAAACTAAGGCTTCGGATTGAATCCTACCATACGGAGTTTCAACGTCAATCACTGCGATTGCGTGGGCGGTTGTCTGCTCTGTGAGAGCGTTGTGACAATGGGTGTATTCACCCATGAACTGCTCGGGCTTGACAAAATCCCTAGCTATGACATTGTGTGTCAAGCCGGTGTCTCTCAAAACAAGACACTTGGTACCATTCACTGACCACTCGTGAATATGCTTGGACAATACCATTTCGGGAGGATAATTACTCACAAAATGACATTCAGCATTATTACCAGAGTTAGCTTGTGCTATACGCATACGACACTCGGTTTTTCTGTGACCAATTTTGTTACAAAAAGAACAAACACCTTCAAACTTTTTTCTAGGCCTGTCAAACTCACGATTGGAGTTGTTGCTACTGGCCGAGTCTTCTTTAATCAAATCGTCAGAAGATGCTGCAGTACCAGCCGGTTTAGCTGTAGTGGAAGAGGCTCTGTTGCCACTTCGAAAATTGGATGAAGCTTTAGAAGCTTGACCAAATGACGAAGCACTAGTTTGTGCCTTCCCTGTTTTAAGGGCCATGTCGGCAGAAATCATTTTGTTTCTGGTGGTGAACTCATCACAGAGTTTGGCTGCTTCGGTTAGCGTCCCAGTTTTAATCTGGTCCGGCAACCACTTGCTCAGCACGATTTGGTTAATTGCTCAAGTAGGAATAAATTAGCCAACTTGTCGTAGCTGTTATTAATTTCAGCTAAAGATACCCATCTGGAAAATAGGGTTTCTAACTCGAACGCATGTTCGTGGAACAATTGTTCTGGCTCACGTTCAAGGGAACGAAACTGGGCTTGAACCGACTCTTTAGTTTGAAGAAACCTTTCTAGTAACTTATTTTTAACTAGGTCATAATCATGCATTTCTAAAACTGACATTTGATCACACACTTTAATCAAAATTTCTCCTAAGAGAGGTTGGAGTCCGACGACCCATTCAGTCTTATCTATTCTTTGCGTCGCCATAGACTTTTCAAAAGATTTTTAAAAAGCTATTGATTTCCGATTTGGAAGTCCACTTTTTTACAAGTCTGACAGCGTCAGCAATTTTAGCCGGTTTATTTACCGTGACACTGGGAGTAGGAGTTACGGTACCACTACTGTTGCTTGAACTGCTATTAAGATTTGCAGCCGTTAGCCTTGCTAGTTCGATCTGCTTGTCTAATTTTAATAATTCACGACCACTAGCGCGTTCGCTAATTTGTGCTTCTTGCTCCTTTAATAGAGCGTCTCTATCCTTGATTTGGGCCTCTTGGTCCCGTAAGGCTAATTCGTGAGCCATGCGTTTGTCCGCATTGGCAGCGTCATGAGCTCGGCGTTTATCTACGTCCGCCATTTCTAGTGCTCTTAACCGTAATTCTTCAGCTTTAAGTGAAAGCTCTTACTCTTTGGCTGCTAGTTCTTTCTTTTGGAGAATAGTAGCCTCTCTCTTTTCTATAGCCGGGGCTAGTTTGTCAGAGAGGTCGTCTAAAGAAATTTTTTCTTGCTCAACGGCATTTTTCAAAATTGTAACGGACTCGTGTCTAGTTTCAGTTACGGTAAGGCCTAATTTTAAACAGGCCTTTTTAAGGTCTTTGTACTGTATGTCTTTAATGACATCTTCAAAATCATCCATGTTGCATATTTTTTATTTTAAGATTCAAAATAAAACTCTTATAAATGAAACTTCAATATTAAAATGTAGCCGCAAATTAATTTACTTTAAATTGAGCAGAGCGAGTTACTAAAAACACTTCTCTCCCAACTCCCGTAAGTTTTAGCAAGAAATACACTTATTTTAGACCCCTAGCACGCAGGTGTATAAACAATTAAAATACCTAAAAGGCTCTTAACTATAACATGCGGCTTGGCGGCCTTAAGCATATCTTATGCACACTTACCCCAGATACAATCAATGTGCGGTCAGTCAAGTCCAATCCAAACTTTCCACCTGATGAATGAATAGGCTTGCACACTTGTTACGGAAGTCATCTCGGGTCGAGGTCTACTACACTGGAACGATGGTTGGCGTAGTCCGAGGTCCACTGGATTACTGCTACGGAGCCTCCTCTCGGAAGTCGGGGGGGGGGGGCGGGGACTGGACTGCTATCCTTGCTTCCTGCCTCCGGAACTGGCTTTGTTGCTGGTGCAGATGGTTTGCACTGTTGTTAGCGTCGGTGGGACATCGGGTGTTGCATTGATATGAGCGGCAATGCGGACATCTTTTTCTTGTGACTATAGTGTCGGAGTCGCGGACATCTTGGTTGAAGAATTGTTCAACACAAATGGCATAGTAGCATGGCAGGGGGGAAACGCTTGTAGGAACAGCACCTGTTCGTCCCACCGCTGCCATCATATGTAACGGCGGATGCTACGACGGAGTAGGTGCTTGCAGCATCGCCGGCGCCTGGTGTAACTGGGTTTTACTATCTATCACTCTTGAGCTGATTTCACGTACTTTTTTCAGTTAAACAGCACAACTGCTACAGTCCCGGTGTAGGGAATGGAGCATTGAAGTCCTAATCTAAGATCTAACTAGTGATAAAATAGCGGGTATCACTGCCACCAAGGTGGGAAAAAGCTAGCTAAGTTAAATTTGAAGAGATTTATCTTAAGTACTAACTTCTAGCAATCATCTTAAATAGCAAACAAACTGGCGTTTAAAACTCCTGGTTAAATTTATGTTGAACAGACAATTTAAAAAGGCTACACTTTACAAATTGGGCTTGCTATTTACAACTTAGTTTTTAGGTTAAAACATTTTGTGAATTTACATTAAAATTCGTACACGTGAACTGAGTTTAGTTCAAAACAATTTCAAATAGAAACAGTGAATTTCAGGCAACGGGGATTTTGTAAAGAGCCCTCTAAATTATAAACAGTCTTGACTGACTTACAATAGTAGACCTTAACTTACAGTTATGTTTCGAATGGTACTCCCACAAGATGAAACCGTACCCATCAGAATATTACGTTACAAAAAGGGATTTACACTCCATGAAGTACTGCGCTTCTGCAAATCTAACTGACCCTACGGCCTTTGTTTACATTAAGTTACATTAATGAAACGGTGAAAAAAAAGTTGGTTTTTAGGAAGGGACCGTGAACCGTTACGTTATGGCCGTTAACGTCCTAAATGCTGATGGCTTAAGGCACCATAATTTATTTTCAAAGCTAAAGGTTAATTTAATTTAAACTATAAATTTTGAAATAAGAGTCCAAAAAATGAACCTTTAAGTTAAACTAAGTTATACGAACCAACTACCTTTGCCCGGCATGGCAACAATCGGACCGCGGCATCTCCACTCGCGACCGGCGTAGCTACCTCTAGCTTTGAGATTCCTGACCTGTGCTTACGAATGTCCCTGGGTTTTATACCTGCTGCCTGGCAGTCAAGGTAGAGGGAAAGCGCGGGCCTGTAGGAGAGTGACGGGGGGTGGATCAGGGTAGAGGGGCCATGGGAGGAGGAGGGAAACTGACTCTGGTCGGCCAGGCTGTCACTACCGGAAGTGGGAATAACGGCGCGGACAAGGCAGGGTAGCTTTGCGTTCTGAGTGGATGGGGAATTGAATACTGCAATTTGGTTGGCAGGGAATATTGGAGGCAAAGAGAGCAAAGGGAATTGCCGACTTAGTGATTTGAAAGGCCGTGAAAATTGAGTTTAAAACTCGCAATGTGAATAGGCCTATAAATTAAAAATACGATATTAGGTATCGCAACTATTGAAGGAGTGGGGGGGAAACGAAGTGGTAGCTCAGAATTGACATTGGCTTTGGGAAATAAACTGATATATACAAGGTATGATTTTAATTGAAGGAAAGCTGGTTTGTTTTCGTTGGTTTGGTATCTACGGTCGGAGTTTGGATGGAGATGCTATTAAAAATAAACATGAAATACACTGGGTCCGTAAAAATAAACAAACATAAACGAAGAGCTCCGGTAGGGTTCATGGCAAGAAATTAAGTTTACCCAAAGTGCATTTGAGCACAAAAATAAAAGGTTAAATATACCAGCTAGTTTTTGAAGATGCTATAACGCATTTAAAATTAATTATAGTTGTTTGCAGAAGCTGACAAGTGAAATTTTACCGGTCGGACATTTTTCATAAATAATGCAAGTCGTCACTCATTTTACAAATAAAAAATATCGTAGGTGTCAAAACAAGCATGCTCATCTTACAACACAACTATGCTGGTGGTTTTGGTTTATGCCTGAAAGTGTAAACGCGGTCTCGTATCAGACGCTCGTGGTGAGGACACCTCAACACCATCGAAGAAAAAACCTGAGGGCAGCTTTCTTCCACACCAGAAGAAAAATCGTCTATATGGCGATTACACATTAAAATGTAAATAATGTATATTTCTTTAGGCATAAAGCCAAAACAACTTTCAGCTTAGTTGTGTTTTAGATGTTGTCAACACACAATATTTTTTATTTCTAACAAGTGACGACTTTACTTATTTATGAAAAATGTCCGATGTTCAAACCAGTTTAAAATCTAACCTAAACTGCGATTTAGCCCTTTAAAAACTAGCTGGAACATTTAATCTTTTTATTTGTGCACTTAATGCATTTTGGTAAATTTAACTTCTTGCCATGAACCCTACCGGAGCTCCAATGTTTATGTTTGTATATTTTCAAGGACCCAGTGTATGATTTTATGTTTATTTTTTATAGCGTCTCCATCCAAACTCCGACCGTATCGAACCTCTAAAAACGTAAACAAACTAGCTTTCCTTCGTTAAAAACATGCCTTGTATATAGCAATCAGTTTCCCAAAGTCAAATGTTTATTCTGTGCATTACACTTCGTTGCCCCCCCCCCCCTCCTTGAATTGTGGGGATGCCTAACGTCGTAGTTTGTTTAATAGGCCTAAAAATCACGTTGTTATGAGTTGAAAACTCACTTGCACATTCAAAGCCAGGCCTCTAAGTTTCCAAGTCGGCAAGTCCCTTTGTCAATTCGAATCCATCCAACCAAAACACTGCTTCAATTCCGTCAGCCAGTCAGAGCGCTCAAGCTACCCCGGTCGTCCGCGCTGTCATGGCCGACTTCCGGTAATGACAGCGTGGCCGATTTTGGTCTGTCTCTCCTCCTCCAAGCGTCCACCTCTTCCCCACTCACCCCCTCCGTCGCTCTCCTACAGGTCCGCGCTAACCCTCTACCTGCCTGCCAAGCAGAAGGCATAAAAACCCAGACGCAGTAGAGTATAGTTAGCACAGCTCAAGGATTCTCAAAGCTAGAGGTCGCTACGCCGGTCGGGAGTGGAGATGCCCCGGTCCGATTGTTGCCATGCCGGGCAAAGGTAGTGGTTCGTATCGTACTTAGTTTAGCTTTAAAAGTTTAATTTTTGGACTTACATTCAAAATTTATAGTTTAAACTTAACTTAACCTCGTAGCTTTAGAAAGTAAATTTATGGAGCGTCAAGCCAAACGGCATTTCGGACGTTGGCGGCCATAATTTAAGGGTTCACGGTCCCTTACTAAAAACCAGCTTTATTTCATCGTTTCTTTAAACGCAGTTTAATGTAAACAAAGGACGGTTTGATCTTCGTGGGGTTTCCATCGATTAAACGCTCGGATCCACTTTATGAGTAGCCGCGGCTCTATAATTTAAGGAGTTGACTTATCAACAGCAACTCTGGGAGGTTTAATGCTTTGCAGTATACACGTAGAAAAATAACTGTAAAACAGGTCTACTATTACTAGACAGCCGAGGCTGTTCGTAATTTAGAGGGCTCTTTTGCGAAATCCCCTTGTGCCTAATCAAACTCACTTTTTCTATTTGAAATTGTTTTATGTGAACCTCGTGTTGGTTCTAGTGTCGAATTTAACGTAAATTCCCCCTGTATTTTATAACCTAAACTAGGTGTAAAGTTACCAAATGTATTTGTAGTGCGATATTTTTATTCATGTTTGTTTAAAATAAAAACCAGGAGTTTTTCTTAAACGTCCGTCAGTTTATTCGCTCGTTGTTTGCTAGAAGTTAACATGTAAGATAATTCTCTTAAAACTTAGCTTAGCTAGCCTAATTTTCCCACCTTGGTGGCAGCGTTACCGCTTATTATTACAGTTAGCCTACAATATTAGGACATGTGTAGCTCCATTCCCTACACTGGGACTGTAGCTGTTGTGCTTATTTGAAACAAAAAGTGCCCCAAAGTAATAGTAAGAAGATCAAGTTACACCCGGCGAGCGGCGATGTTACAAGCACCTCCTCCGTCGTAGCATCCGCCGTTACAAAAGAATACAATATAAATAATTACAAAATATACATGTTTTGGAAAACGGCGACTGGAAATGAAGTTCGCTACGGCTCAGTTTGAACGATTTTTCTTAGTGATGCCATTTAATAATGGAGATGAAAATTAAAGATGTTTTTGGGCAGAAAGTTAAAGGATGTGTTCCTCTATTAAGGGCTTCAAGAATTGGCCGAATTACTGCGTTTTCCATGGAGATATGCCTATTTGAGTAGCGAGGTCTTTTGGGGTGCAGTAGCGAAGAGAAAAAAAAGTGTTCGTTGAAAAACAAAGATTTCTATCCTCAGGTTTTTGCTCAGCGGTGTCAAGGTGGCCTCACCGCGAATGTCTAATACAAGACCACGTTTATAACGGCAGGGAAGCCAACCTTTCATCGCTAGGGATTGAACCCTTCAAAAGGAAGGAACTACTATATAAAATCAGGTTATGTATATGTATAGGCAACAAAACTGGAAATCAACCAGGCCGTACCTTGGTATTTCTGTGTTTTGTTGCCTAACTGAAAAACATACATTACCTTCGCCCGCCCAACC
>JAHWFP010197851.1:70924-81864 GCA_023313725.1 Lithobius niger
GTATGTGAACCTGATCTATTTCCAGAACCTACACAGCACAAACAGGCTTGGACGTCCTTCGAGTGCAACTCATTTCAAAAGCGCAAGCATGGCAACGTTGTGGTCGAGCAGGCAGAGAGAGCAAGTAATAGGTTTTTTTTGTGTGGTTGAAGTGCTGTAAGTTAGGTTAGTTGTGTATTTGAATGTTATGATTTTTGCTGGCCTTTTCAGTGGAATATGCTACCGTCTGTATTCAGAGAAAAGGTTTTCTACTTTCCCGGAAGATCCCGTTCCTGAAATCCAACGATGCAACCTGACTTCGACGGTCTTGCAATTGCTAGCCCTGGGAGTAGACAACATCCTTGATGTTGACTTTCTAGACAAGCCTTCTCAATCGGTCAGTTGTTATAACCCATAAATTATAATTGTAATTGGAAGTGGATTGCCGGATTGCATTCATACAAAAATTAATTTTGTTTTAGGCCAAACAAAATGAATCAATTAACCAATTTTCCTACTCCTCTTTACTTTTGATGTAGGTTGTTTATGCTACGAATTATGTTCTTAACTGCTATCGTCACAAAACGTACCCTCTCCAAATGTCTTGCTTTGCCCAGGTTTTATCCTAAAGCACACACACTCGCAATCAGATATGGCGAAATACTTATTATTGGGTAAGACCACAAACACTAAACCAAAGTTCCACACACTTAAGTTACTTTATCTGTGAATGCTAGATGAAGACACACTGTTTATGCTGAATGCACAAATTCACAATTTTTCCGTTTTCCTATAACACACTTAACCCTTTTAGGTCCGAACGATGATATATCGTCGTCGCAATTCCGCTGCAAAAAAGACCAAACGACGATATGCCGTTCGCTCAGTTCTACGCCCTGTTAAAAAAAAACCTATCGCGTACATCGGAGGCTAACTCTGATTGAATTAGGTATTTTGGAACGTATATTATAGCTTTATTTCGGTTTATTTAATTCAAATCATCTTTTTATTACCTTAAGTCGATGTTATTGTTGGCATCATCGCCAAAATTGACGTGAAAATTGTGTTTGTTTGCTGAAAACAGCGCTTGGTTCAAACGATCGTACCTCCGGAAATACTCAACGTGCAGCCGCCATCTTGAGCGCGTTCCAACGTCACTGCCTGTATTCCTCCAGTGAGATGTGCTGTTTCAACGGCCCTTGTTCAAACTCTTCCCAATCGCGTGCGCTGATTGGTTCGTTCGCGACGCGAGTCAAGGTCGTATCCATTGGCGCTAGCGGGAGCGCGTTCGCTTGTGGACAGCCGGTCAATATGGCCGCTGAGGACGAAGTGGTAGTGAGCTATCAGCGATCGTAAATATTTGGGGAATAAAGCAATTTTAAACTATTTTTACGGTAATAAAACATAAAATAATGATTTCGGAAGTAATAACAGGCATTGTGACGGAAGAATATCGAGTGGATGTTTTCATTCCGAGTACTGTAAGTTGAAACTTTCGTTAGCGCTGTCTACATCGTCGAACTACAGGATTTTTTTAATAAAGAAAATGTAAGACGATGGTCCCAGTTATATGTCTGTTCAATAATTTACAATATAATTATTACGTCTGCGAATATTTATACGCCAAGACCGTATAGTTTTTTTAGTACAATTTATTTTCATGAGGCATGCAACTTGTTCATGGCATCCATGTTGCGACCATGGCCTTTCTCGCTCGCGAATTGAAAAAATGGCGTGGACCTAAAAGGGTTAAACACTGTGGGAAATTGAGCGCCTAGAGCAGAACGTGGGCCCTGGTGATCTCCCTGGACCTAACCACTAACGTCGTCAAGGGCATGGTCATGCTCCGAGCATTATCTGCAACTCCCACTTAATTATAGAAGCCCTTCCGCTCAGATCGGTTGTATCTTAATCCCCACAATCACATGAACATCTAAACCAATCTTCATAAAAAAGCAACAAAGTCGGAAAAAATTCGGTCTACTTGATTTAATATGTCAACAAATTATAAAGGGAAGGCATTGCTCTTAGATTGCTCCTTCTCGTCCCTGAATGCTAATAGTAGGGGCTTTAACGCAGAGCAACCCCTTTCGAGCAACCCAGCGGGAAAACCCGTGCAGTTGGGCCCCTTTACCACACTTCTATTTCAGTAATTTTTTTTGCAGGATTTTTTTAATATAGTGTTGTTGTTGGTTTGTTCACCCGTGCGTGTTTTTTCATGGGGGGGGGGGGGGGAGAACGATCGTTGAACTTTCTAGCATGTGGGTTAGATTGGGACTAGTTTAGCGAGCGTTTGGTATAAAGGGCGCTAATAATTTCCATAGGTTTTATATCAGCCATGGCTGCCAAGTACGACGTGGTTTCGAGGTTCCAGTGCAAGAAATGCAAGGTTAAGTTTTTATTGCGGGAAGAGGTGGAAACTCATTTGCAGAAGCCTTGCGTGGTAAATTTTACTTGTCTCGATTGTGGAGGACTCGTTTCTACCTACGATGAATTTTTGGCGCACTGCGATGGAAATATAATTACGCTCGAAAAAATCAAGTTTGGGGGTATATATATTACCGCAAAGCTTGTTAGAAGTATTTCCCTGATTTGGAACAAGCCAGAACATACCAGAATTTCACATATGTCTAATCTTCTACCGGTGAACGAAGAGACGGTTTCGACATTGGAAGATAAAAAAAAAAAGGACCAACGATTATTGATATTGAAGAAAAACGTGAACTTTCAATCTCTGACAATGACATTTTCTTGTGTCAATATACTGCGAAAAGACGTTCAGAAAGAACGCATATAAACGGCGGCACGAAAGGCGTCACGAAGGAAAATGTAACGTGAGTTGCATATCGTGCGGTGTGACTTACTCTAATCAGCTCGCGCATAAACGGCACAAGTGTAGTGGGGCTGTAAAACAACGTGCGATGTAAATTAGAGAGTCTTCAAAAAAGAGCCGTAAATTGTCTTTTCCTAAACTCAAACCTCTGTTGAAGAAAGAAATAATTTCTCAAATACCCGCAAATTTCAACCTCGTAGTCATCAACGTCAGATCTCTAGTCGTACCTATAATATAGGATACCAAAATCGACTGGGCCTTGCCCTACATGATGGAGGATTTGAAAGACAAGACAGAGGTGACCAGAGATACAGAACTCGAGGTGAGGCGGTTCAGTTTGGATTTAGGAGGGTTTAATCTCGTGCAACAGTTGCTTCTTGACTTTAAAGCGGGATTTTATGCAGGATGAAATGCACTACGAGCCCTTGATTTTGTTGGAACGGTATGAAGATAAATATTGGAATCTTTTAGAACAATGTCAACATCTTATGGTAAACATAAAAGCTCAAATTGGATTATGCATTCTCTTCGAAAAAGAGTGCTGTAGAAGGACGTGGATGGGTTGTCAAGCAATGCGTGTGCACTGAACTATGCGTTGGAATCTATAGACCCTTTGCGGGAAAAGGTTACGTAGCACTCCCCAACAAGCTAAAACTTGTTCCTAATATACTGGTCAATGTGCGTAGTGAGGATGGTAGATGTTTTCTGTGGTCCGTGTTGGCTAGTATACACCCTGTTCCATCTTTGCAGCATGATTGGGATACGAAACATTACCTTCCTCGTGCGCACGAGTTAGTTGTCGGTATGTTGGATAAACACCCCGTTCCTTTATCCAAGATCGCGGCGTTCGAAAAGCCTACAATATTTCGGTATCTGTTTTTGGTTTCGAGGATGACGAACCTTGCGTTTCTAGTTGCCTTGAAAATAACCATTACCTTTTTTATAGCATTCTCCTTCTCAAAATGCTGTTCAATCTAGAGAAATTAAATCGAAGATGTTCTTCCGGCTCGCTACCTACTGCGCATCTTCCTGCGCAGCCTCCATCATATAAAAGCCGAAGTGGAACGGTAAGCTCACATTTCCTTCTCTACGTCACCACGCTGTTCACTACGCTCCTGGCTGCGTCCCATCCGCAGCGTCCTTCTCCTATCCTCGGGTACTCCGTCCTCATGCCTCGTGCTAAAGGGACGCCGAGGAATGGTTCCTCATGCCGCACTCTTCAATCCGCATCCCCTCCGGTCGCGGATAATGTGGAAGCCTCGTCCGCACCCAATCCTCTCCTTTCCAAGTGTAAACGTAGACCGCCGAAAAAACTTCGTTTTGCCAAACGGAGAAATTTTTTTTTTCTTGAGCGCACCTCAAAACGCCAAAAGTCCTCGGTCTTAGAACCTTGCCATTTTCTCAATAGTGGACAAAATCGGTCAAACTCTTCACCATTTAATAGCCTGCAATAATATCTACTGTAGCGGCGAATGCTACGACGGCTGAGGTGCTTGTAGCGTCCCCGACATCATTGGTTGACGAGTACTTCTTAGCTTCAAGTTAGCGTGGTTATTTCGACTTTTTACCATAATAAGCACAGCATGGGCTACTGTAGCGGTGGACGCTACGACGGGCTAGGTGCTTGTAACGTCTCCGCACTCATGGTTGACATCCAGCTTGTAGATATGACTGAATAATGACTTTGTGACTATTATGGCATATAACAGCACAGTTGGGCCTCAATCCCGGAGGGAGTGAAGATATTTCCTATTGTAAAAATGAATAAGTCTAACCAGTAACTATCTACCTGGTCTGTAAGGCTGCCACCACCGGTGGGTAAATTTAAATGCTAAGGGGGTTTAGAATAAAATGGGCTACATGTTATTTAAACGCAAGCGATTAATCTGCACTAGAAACCGTACTTGTAGTTTTAAAAACTCTTGGTTTTTAATAAAAATAACAACAAATGAAAAAGGCACTTTACATTTTGGTGACTAGTTTACATGAGAAGCTTTGAATTAAAGCAAGAAGGCTTTCCGTGAAAGCAAATGAATTTACATTAAAAAAATTAAAGAACAAAAAGCAACAACGGGCTTTTTACACAATTATAAACAATTTCAACTAGAAAAAGTAGTTTTTGGGTCCAATCCTGAAAGCCCTCTAATTTAAACTCGCATCCGCTAAATTCTTAATTAGTCTTAGACATATATCTCTTTCACAAAAGAGCGCCCGAATCCTCAAGAGCCACTGTCTGCCGTTTAAGTTCAAACGTGGTTTAAAATAAACAAAGGAACGTTGGTTTTTAGGAAGGGAACCACTCTGACATTACAGCAAGTAAGGACCGAAAATGCCGTTTGGCTTACTCCACTGTAAAAATTCCAAAACAATAGGTAAGTTAAAAATTGAACTATAAATTTAGAATGGGGGTCCTAAAATTAAACTTTCAATTAACTAATAACTTATATTGACCACTACCTTTGCCCAGCATGGCAACCTTCAGAATGCGGCATCTCCACTCCTGACTGGCCGTGACCACCACTTGTTTTAGATCTGTGTGCTGTGCTGTGGATGGTGGGTGACTGGGCTTTTTATGCTAGTGCGCCGGATTTTCGTTGCCAAAGCGCGGACGGGTAGGAGAGCTACGGTGGTCTGATTGGCTGAGGGCCTTGAGAACAATGGAAAGTGAGAGATGTCGAGGGAACAAAGGCTTTTGCTTGGGAGCCGTTTGAAGGAACAAGTACTATGTACACATGTGCCGATAACAAGTTTTGAACTGTTAGACTATGGAAAATTGGCTATTTTGATACTTTGGGAGTTTTGGTGGACAAAATATTAAACTACAGTGTTATGCACTGCAACTATTGAAGGAAGGGGGACGAAGTGTAATGCACAGTTTGACTTTGACAATTTAATTGAAGGAACAGATCGTTTGTTTTGGATTCGGATTGTTGGTAGTCACGGTCGAGTCTACACTCTACTATTTACAACAAATACAATTCACGTTCGTTTAAATCGTTGCTGAAGGTAGGCTAAGCAGAGGTAGTGATCCGGGGGCAAAAGATTAAACTAAAAAGGTTAAATAAACTAGCTCAGTAAAAAGGCTCTACGAAAATTATAAGTTGAGTTTTGTCTCGGCAGAGAATGGCGATAGAGAAAAGTCGGACATTTTTCATAGCATTTGGGGTACCAACAAACAAGATAAAAAATATCGTACTAAGTCAGTATCCAACATATATGTGAGATTAAGTACCTTAAAGGAAGCCCCTCTTAAAACACAACTAAGCTAGTGTATTTAGGCTTTATGCCTGCAATAAAATAAAAAGAAGTAATTACATTTGTACATGAGTTTTGAAGCTACGGCTACCGGAAGTTTGAGCGCTACGGCCCAGTTTGGTGACTTTTTGTTAGTGATGCTGTAGACAAACCAGAAGGAAATTTAATGTTCTGTTTTCACAGGAATAAAGTTCAAGTGAATGGCTATTAAGAGCTTCTAAGTTTGGCCGATTCTGATGGTAACTTCTTATCGAATTTTCCAACCAAAGAAGAGGATTTTTGACCAGGGGGGCAGAAGTGTGGAGCTTTAGGAAAATGAGTTTTCCCCCGAGGTTTTTGATGTTTGGAGTCCGGGTGTCCTCTCCAATCATGCCGCAGCACAGAATACCATTACACTACAGTCTCTGTGTAGGGGATGGAGCGTCGGGTTCTAACTAAGGCCTAACCTGAATGCTAGTAGTGGTAAAATACGATATTCGGTTACACATATATACCCCCACTTCCGGTCACGTGATAAAAGTGGGGGTAATGATGCACTTCCGATCATCTGTTGAAAAGTGGGGTTCCATTTTTCGTCAATCTGGAGGACTGTGGAAAAGTGCTTTTTACTATCTGTTTTCCGGCTTTCGTCGATCTGGAGGTCGGTGGGAAAGTACTTTTTGCTTCCTCCTATTCTGGTCACGTGATCAAAGTGGGGGTATTGATGCACTTCAGATCACATGATGAACAGTGGGGGCGTTAGTTTTGGATTTTTCGTCAATCTGGAGGAGGATGGGAAAGTGCCTTTTGCTACCTTTTTTCATTCTTCATCAATATGGAGGTGGGTGGGAAAGTGCTTTTGCTATATTTTATGTCGATACTTCCAATCACGTGATCAAAATTGGAGTAATGACATCACTTCCGGTCATGTGATGACAGTTGGGACGTCACTTCTGTTTTTCATCAATATGGAGGAGGGTGCCTTTTGCTACCTTTTTCGTGATGTGGAGGATGGTGGGAAAGTGTCTTTTTTTTTTCTTTTTTGTGGAGAGAATCACGCTTAGGGTACAGCCTGGGGAACCCACATCCCGAACCGTTTCGCTCTAAGACCGACAGTTCTCGAGTTATCAGGGTGGGCCAACTTGCCAAAATTCGAGGTACCCGATTTCCAGGGTGGGAGGCACGTAGGGCACGGCTCAAGGAAGTCAAATCCTCAACGGTTTCACTCTAGGACCAACGGTTCCCGAGTTGCGGGCATATTTCGGATTTTGGAACTGTGCTAATTTATTTTTTTCGGTGGCCAAAATAATTTTTGACCGGGCCAACTGTTAGGTGAGGCCAAGTGCGGGCGGGCTATCATGTATGGGGGTCAAATTTTACTCCGTTTTGCTCTAGAACTAACGGTTATCGAATATTTTAAATAATTTCGGAAATTGAAACTGAAACCTGGGAAAAAATCTTCGAAAAAATGGCGGCAATTCTGGTTCCGGGCCAAGATGGAGGCATTTCCGGTTCCGCTTCCGACAGGATGTGACGTCATTCAAAATGGTGGCACTTCCGGTTTACATGGGGGCGACCATCTTGTCTGTCTGTCCTCGTAAGTCTGCCAAATCGCATTTTCCTACTACTCACTTCCTGTTGTGACATCACTTCCTGTATGACGTCATTTCCTGTTATTACATCACTTTCTGTATGACGTCACTTCCTGTTATGACATCACTTCCTGTTATGACATCACTTCCTGTTATGACATCAGTTCCTGTATGATGGCACTTCCTGTTATGACATCACTTCCTATCATGATGTCTCATCCGGTTATGACATCACTCCTTGGATTTGTACTAAGTTTGTGTTTTGTGTGATATTAATCTTAGTGACGCGGTGAGTTTAGGTGATATTGAAAAATCTTTAAACAATCAATTGTTATTATTAGTGGAGAGTGTTTTGAACCAAACTCTGATGTATTGAGAGTTATAGTTGATTTTAAAAGTACATTATTGTAAGTTTACACCCATAACCATTACGGTAAGTCCAGTGAGTTAAGTGTCAAAACAAAATTCGAGAAAATTCAGTCCAGATGTAGTTCTGGACTCGAACACACGGCCTCCCAGCCTTGGTGCAGTTGGGCAGGGCTACATGCACCATATCATATGTGCAACTTCTAATATGGCGCGTATAGCACTGCCCTACTGCGCCAAGGCTGGGAGGCCGTGTGTTTAAATCCATGATGCATCACTCCAATAAAGTTGGCACAGTTCCAAAAAATAAAAATATTGGCACGGTTCCAAAAAATACAAAAAGTTGGCACGGTTCCAAAAAATAAAAAATTGGTACTGTTTTAAAATTAAAAATAAGTTGGTGCTGTTCCAAAATAAATTTTTTTTTTAGGAGGGCCCTATATAAGGCGAGATCAGACGAGGAAAATTCAGTCCAGATGCAGTTCTGGACTCGAACACACGGCCTCCCAACCCTGGTGCAGTTGGGCAAGGCTAAATGCACCATATGAGTAGGGAATCTCCACTACTGGCTCCCCTCTAGGGTGGCAGTAACTCCTCTTTATGGCTTGGTAGTAACTCCCCGTTTAGGGTCCAGAAATAAAATCTAAAAAATTTCCATTTATTTTGTTATTCCTATATAAGGAATCTTCATTTTTTTTAAAGTGTATCTGCTAAATTCTAATTCGTCTTTTTTTAGGAACTCCAATTTATCTCCTCATTTTTTCCTCATGTTTTTTTGGGGAAAATTATTTCGTATATAATAAAAGAATAATAATAAAAGGAATGAACGATTTTTATTTCAAGAAAAAGAAAATGAATTCAAAATCATCGTTTACGTGTGCATACTGTGGAAAGGTGTTGAGGCTAATTTAAGTGAGCCGATCTACTACCATTTTAAAGTATAAACGCAAACACGTTTCTAAACACAACTCACATTTAATGCAAGGCAAACGGCTTACAAAATTCACAAAAACATTTCACAATAAACGAACCAAAATGGTGATGTTGTTCCTGGCCTAGCGCCAGTCGAAGTGAGGATTTTGGCAGCCCTCACGGCTGTTACAAATCTCGGTAACCAAGGGAGCCACTCTTCAGCATCTTCCGTTACCGAGTTACATACCATCCACCATATCCGGGCTAACAGGGTTGTCACCAGTCACAAGTTTGCATACAACAAAAACACCAGGAACTGGGAATTCCAACACATGGTCATTAGTCCTGTTGTCACACAAACTGTCACACAAATACATTAATGGCAACGGCCAATTTGGTACGTCTTAACAAATCCCCCTCTGAAAACAGGGCTATTAGGTGCAACGAGAAACACACATTAAATTAGACAAAAAGTTGTGTCTGACTCCCGACTGTGGTTTTGTTAGTATGTCAGAAGGATTTAACTTCGTCGGCACATATTTAATGTTGACACTTTTGTCCTCAATTTTCTCGCGCACATGGTGATAGATAATATCTATATGTTTGGTGCGACCCTTCTCTACGTAGCTAACGGCGTGAGACCGCGCACTCTGTGAGTCGGTGCACAAGGTAACTGGCTTCTTGTCTTCAAGACCAATTATACTAGTTTCCAACAAAAGTTCACGCGTCCAAAGGCACTCTTGGACACCTTGCGAAATGGCTTTATATTCGCTTTCCATGGTGGAAAGCGAAACGGTTCTTTGCAGGTTGGACCTCCATAAGAAGGGAACATTTCCATACGTTGCTAGAACTCCTGTGGTAGACCTCCTTGTGGCAGGGTCGCTTACATGGCTCGCATCTGTGAAAATTTTCAGGCCTGTATGGTCGGGACGCATCACGAGGCTCTGGTCTTTCGTACCTTGGAGGTAACGAAGAATCCTCTTGCCAGCCAACCAGTCTTCTCGCGTGGGAGCAGACGCACGCTGAGCGAGGTTACTCACAGCATACGCTATGTCAGGTCGAGTGCCGTTCGCTATATATGAAAGCGAACCCACTAATTCCCTTAGTGGTATTTTGTTTGGGCATTCAGTGCCCTCGTTTGTTTGTTGACCTGCAGTAACGATTGGGGTCGTGACAGGAACACAATCTTGCATGCCAAACTTAGCCAGAATCTTGTTTATGTACGTGGTTTGGTTAAGCAGCATTGCCCCATCAGACGTTTTTGAAAACTTGATCCCAAGCATAAAGTTTATAGGGCCTAAAGGCCTTATGTCAAAACTTGAAGTCAAAATCTTCTTGGCTAGCTGCCGCATCTTGTGACTTGATGTGATTGCAGCTACGTCATCGACATAAACGATGAAAATTATAAGTTCTTTTCGTTGACGTACGTAGAAAACGCAGGCGTCTGAACGACAACGTTTCATGTCGTGCTTAATCATTTGTTCGGCGAAACGAATACTCCATCGTCGTCCGGATTGTTTGAGCCCGTAGAGACTGCGTATTATTTTGCAAACTTTGTCTTCATGTCCAGGTTCTTTAAAACCTTCTGGCTGGGCCATATAAATTTCTTCTCCGTCTCCCAAGTAGCCGTTCAAGTATGCAGATTTAACGTCAAATTGGTCTACGAAATAATTGTTCTGGACTGCTACAGCTAATAGCAGGCGTACGGTAGGTAGTCCCGCGGTTGGTGAGTAAGTTTCGTAATACTCAGTACCATATTTTTGGTCAAATCCTTGGGCCACTAGCCTTGCTTTATAGCATTCCACTTCGCCTGTCTCCGTCTTTTTAATTTTCAGTACCCACTTGCTTCCTATAGTGCGGGCACCTGGAGGGAGGTCGACGAGTTCCCAAGTCCCGTTTGCTATAAGCGAACCATATTCATCATTCATAGCAATACGCCATTGATTGGCATCTGGGCTGGACATGGCTTCTTTAACATTTTTCGGCTCGTTCGGCACACAATGAGAGAATATAGTCATCTTCTT
>JAHWFP010197851.1:81874-108099 GCA_023313725.1 Lithobius niger
GGCACACAATGAGAGAATATAGTCATCTTCTTCACTGGGCTCTTGCTGAGGAACGTCGGCAACAGCTGCATTACTGTGAATCTCCCCCTCTGACGAAGTTCCGTAGCTTAATTCAGGTATGGTTACGCCTTCACGTCTAGCTCTGGCTCTTGTAATTCTTGCTTCTGGTACTTGAGCAGGTGTAGGTACTGGCCGTTCCATCGGAGTGTGCTGCCTTGGGGTCTGCTGTACAGTCAGTGGAGTCCTAGGCCTATGTCCAGTCACTGGAGTTTGGGGCCGATGGACTTGAATGGGGGTCGCTGCTGAACTTCCTGGAGCTTCATTGCCTGGGCTTGCATTGAGTGGTGCGACCTGACCAGCCTCATCCTCTACAGACGTTGGATTGTAGGAAAGATCAACAATGATCGAGTCTAAATCAATACCGCATTTTCTGCATTGTTTTTGAACAGTCTTGATGCACCTAGCACTTCCTCTTGAAAATCAACGTTTCTGCTTACAATTACCTTGCTGTTATCAATGTCATAGAGTCTGTATGCACGTGATTGTTGGTCATAGCCAAGCATTATACAGGGTACTCCTCTTGCATCGAGTTTTGATCTTTTTAGTGGCGGTTTTAAGGCAAAACACAAACAACCGATTGCTTTAAAATATTTTACGGTTGGCTTAACTTTCGTATTTTCCCATATTTGCCTAGGAGTTTTATTACGATTTCTGATATTTGTGCAATGATTACGAATGAATACTGCTGTGTTCACCATTTCTCCCCAAAACTTTGTGGGAAGTTTTGCTTGCACTAACGTTGCCCTAACAAGGTTCATGATTGTCAAGTTGAGCCGTTCCGAAATTCCATTGCTGGACGCTGAGTAGGGTGGTGAAAACTGATGCTTAATGCCATTTTGAAGCATGAATTCGGCCATCTTGGAGTTCTGATACTCTGTCCCATGATCGGACATGAAGGTCTTAATTTTACACCCTGTGGCAGCTTCAGCTTTTAATTTATATTCAACGAATTTATCAAAAACCTGATCTTTTGATTTCATGAACGCAACTTGCACAAAACGACTTCTACAATCAATGAATGTAACGAAGTAACGGGAACCTGCCATTGTTGGCGTCGGAAAGGGACCGACTACGTCAGAGTACACTAAACTAAGCCTTTCAACAATAGGATTGGATGCAACAGTCTTAAATGGCTTTGTTTTGCTATTTCCTTGGAGACAAGTAGAACATGCGTTATTTTTTGGCTTAATGGCGGATTGCCTAGAAAAACCTCTTAGTGCTCTTGACTTTGCAATCTTTTTCAAGGTGAGTGGGGAGACGTGGGGAGACGTTGGAATAAATATGTTAGCGCACGGTCACTACAGAACGGGTATAGCGCATGATTTTATAGACGGTATAATCGATCCGATGGAGGATGAAGAAGCTGAAGAGCAAGCTTCGCTGGAGAAAGATGCCATAATTCGGTTTGCTTATTCATTTGAGAATTATTTTGGCAATTTTCAGGCAGTTTTTCTTGCTTATTCTGGATTTTTGAAAAAACTCGCACCTGACCTTGATTTAAGTCTTGGTCTTGGTTAGTTGTGGTACGGAAATATTCATGCATTTTAATTTCTTGCTTAACTGGCGTAACACTAGTTTGGTTTATTTTAATGTAACTGTCATTTTCCAGAGATAAAATGTTGTTTGGAGCATTTATCACTACTTCTGGATTGCTTACAATTTTTGGATTGCTAATGACAAATAAACCTGCAATATACTGAGCAGTTGCTACAAGTTTGCCAGATTGCTTATGGTTTATTTCACACACATCATTGTCAAAGGTAATTCTTAACCCTGATCTCATTGCCTGTCCCACAGAAAAGAGATTCACGTCAAATTCAGGTAAAAACAGTGTTTTCTGCATTGATAAATTTATACCATTTGAACTTATTTTTACGATACCTTCTAGTTTTGTTGACACTGTAGTTGCTTTGGTTGCACATTTTACGTTTTCAACTGGTATTTCGTATTTAGTATGAAACCAATTTTCATTTCTTACGCAATGACGGACTGTTCCCGAGTCTATAATAAGTGCATTCTTAAGATTGAAACCTGTCTTAGCTGCGTATGCTTTTATTCCAAGTATGCCATATTTGCGTTATCACGAAAAAAAATGCTCTGCTACCACTTGTTGAGGCTAATTTAAGTGAACCGATCTACTACCATTTTAACGTATAAACGCAAACACGTTTCTAAACACTACTCACATTTAATGCAAGGCAAACTGCTTAACAAAATTCACAAAAACATTTCACAATAAACTGACCAAAATGGTGATGTTGTTCCTGGCCTAGCGCCAGTCGAAGTGAGGATTTTAGCAGCCCTCACGGCTGTTACAAATCTCGGTAACCAAGGGAACCACTCTTCAGCATCTTCCGTTACCGAGTTACATACCATCCACCATATCCGGGCTAACAGGGTTGTCACCAGTCCTAAGTTTGCACACAACAAAAACACCAGGAACTGGGAATTCCAACACATGGTCATTAGCCCTGTTGTCACACAAACTGTCACACAAATACATTAATGGCAACGGCCAATTTGGTACGTCTTAACAAAAGGTCTACGCAACTCGGCAAGATTTGATCCATCATCTTTCCAACCATCGATCCGATCTTCGACCAGAGTGTTTACTCTTCGAAAACAAGTTGAAAGATATTGAAGGTGAAGAAAGGTGCAAGTTGGTGCATGATGATGCGCATCGAATTTATTTCCGTAAAATTGAATGTCTCGTTTCATCTCGAGCGCTCAATCTACTGTATTGTCCGCTTAAATATCTTATCACAACTTGCTTGGATCAACTGACCAATTGTAAATTTCAACTGTGTTTAGAGGCAGAATTTACCAGGGATTCCAACATCGTGTGAGCCTATTTCTGGTCCCTCTATACAGCTATTTACAATGAATCTGATGTGTCGGAAATCTTGGAGGATGCTTGCAAAAAAAAAAACAACAGTCAGTCGAAACTTTCGAAGAAAAAGGTAGTGGCTGGCGCTTTTTGAAAGTTTGGGGTATAACCGTGAAAGTGGCAAAAATCAATCCTTTTTGCCCTAGTTCTTCTTACCCTTGCCGAGTGCATTACATAAGAAAAGCGAAGTTATAGTGAATGTGGAAAATTCTGACGAAAAGTGATTTCTATATTCCGTTTTAGCCGCTAAAATGAAGTGCTACGAAACCGAAGTTAAATATTACGAACCATTTTTGAATACCGTAGACCATTCCATGTTGACGTTCCCCGTGAGTCTACGGCAAATTGATTCCTTCGAAAGAGTCAACAATTTATCCATTAATGTAATTTCTTACAAGGAATCGATGGGGTAAAACCCGGTGAGAATGAACAAAAATATGGAAGGAGAACTAATTGACCTGTTACTAATAGCCGACGAAAAAGGAAATAGCATAGATTAAAAAGTTGACTATAGCATCTCACTTCTTCCAGTAAGCTACAACGCGGGACCCTTACCTCTGATAATGGTTTACCTTCGCGCTGCTTCAAAGGCACAGCATTATCAATGATATAGTGGCCGCAACTACCGCTAGGTCCCCGCGTAGAACTGGAAGAATTGAGATGCTAATAAACATCGCATAAAACTACTTAAAAGGCCAATAGGCATACGGTTGTAGAAATTACGAATGTATACAATTTAATTTTAAGTTCAGTTTTTATTTTAGTATTTCTTTCTCCTAAGACATCCTCGATATTGAAAGGGTACTCCGATTTCGAGGTGTTGGAAGTAACAGAAAATTTTACTGTCGTAACTGCTTTACTGCCTTTGGTAAAGAACAATTCGTGATGGAGCACACCAGTAAATGTGTGAGATTGAATACCACCCGGCGCTAACACGTTAAAATTCCTACACTACGATAGACGCAATCCTCATCCTTGGGTAATATATGCAGATTTCGAATGTATGCTCATACCCGTGCAAACTAGTAGCACCGATCCAACCTTGAGTTCGTCTACTAAAGTCAGTTTGCATTCGCCTACTAGTTTTGGCTCCGTCGTTGTTGGTCCAGAAAATGAAATCGTGAGTCAAAAATTCTACCTCGGCGAGGATGCGGTGGATAAGTTTTACGAATGTATGAATAGCGAAATTCAAAAGTTTGCCTCGATTATCTCACGACCGAAACATCGGATGATGACTGCCGACGATTAAATTCGGTTCTCGAAAACCGATACTTGTTACTACTGCAACAAAGTCATCATCTTCAATAAAGTGAGAGATCACTGCCACTTCACGGGAAAGTTCAGAGGTGCTTCTCACGTAAAATGCAATCTGGAGGCTAGGACAATAAATACTATCCCGGTCATCTTCCATAACTTGGAAGGTTACGATATGCATCTACTGATTTCTGCGACAGAAAACTTACCTTCGGAAGCAGACGTTCTTGCTAGAAACACCGAACGTTTCATGAGTATGACCATTACGCGGTACTTTTCCTTCGGTGGAAAGGACCTTTCGGTAAGGTTGCGGTTTTTAGACAGTTATAGTCCTATCTTCCTCGCTCGAAACTTGGGCTAAAAACCACAAGAAAGATCGACCTTTCCCCATCTTAAAAACTGCTCTCGATTCGGTAGACTGGTTCGAGCCAGAAGCGGAAAAGGAAGAAATCTTGGATTTATTGACGCAAAAAGGCCACTACCCGTATGAGTACGTGCAGTCCATGGATGTGTTTGAGGACCAGGAATTACCTCCTAAAGCAGCATTCTTCTCCTCTCTACGAGGCGAAGGCATCACCGACACGGAGTACGATCACGCAACGTCAGTTTGGAAGTTGCTGAAGGAGAAGGTTTTTAAAAATTACCATCTCGTATATCAGATGATTGACGTGTATCTTCTAGCCGACATTTTTCAGACTTTCAGGGAAACTTGCTCAGTCAATGACGGCATAGATCCTTTCTACTACGTATCCACACCAGGGTTTAGTTGGGCAGCCGCGTTGAAAAAAACCAAAGCCGAACTAGAACTGTTTACGCACGGAGGAAAGCATAACTTTATAACTTCCGGTATCAGAGGTGGAACAACTTTTGTGTCGAAAAGGCATTCGATCGCCAATAACAAATATCTACCAGATACTTACGACGAAAATTTACCTAGTCTATATCTAGTAGATTTGGATGTCAACAACTTATACGGACTAGCCATGACGGAATTCCTTCTCTACGGTCGATTTGGCTGGCTGAAGAGGAAAGAAATTCTTCAATTTCGCTTGGCATCGGTCGAAAAAGATTCGGAATACGGCTATATATTGGAAGTTGACTTGGACTATCTGCCCGAGCTACACGACGATCACAACGATTATCCTTTAGCGCCAGAAAAGTTTAAAATAATGCCGAAACTCGTGTCTCCCTTTATGAAAGAAATGGCAGGAAACAAGAAGATCGTTTGTACTTCCAAACTGACAACAAATCTGCTCCCGAAGAAAAACTTCGTAGTTCATTACAGGAATTTACAATTCTACTTAAAGCACGCTTTAATTTTGAAAGGTATTCACAGAATTTTAAAATTTCGTCAGAAGCAATGGCTAAAATCTTACATAGAATTTAACACCGAGAAGCGTCAACTCGCAGCGACGACGTTCGAAAAAGACTGTTTCAAACTTAAAAATAGTTCGGTGTTCGGAAAAACGATGGAAAACAAATCGGGGCGTTTATCCGTGAAGTTGTCCGATAATCCAAAAAAATCAGTCAAGTACAGCACTCTGCCACACGCGGATTCATTCAAGATCCTCAACGAAATCTCATACAAGTAAACTTGAGACTTCGTAACATCAAGTGCGACTTACCGACTTACTCTGGTTTTTGCATCCTCGAACTTTCCAGACTCACAATGTATGAATTTCACCACGTGTTCATGCGTCCAAAATATGGAGACCGAGCGCGTTTACTTTTCACGGATACCGACAGTCTGTTCTATGAGGCAGAGACTGAAGATTTTTACCGGGACATGGAAATTGAGTCAGATAGATTCGATACCAGCAATTATGATCCATCACATCCTCTGTATAGTATTAAAAACAAACAAGTCCTGGGAAAAATGAAAGATGAGACGGCAGGCATCCCGGTGAAAGAATTTGCAGGCTTGAATGCAAAACTGTACTCAGTTTTAGTAGGGGAAGAGAGTATTAGAAAGGCTAAAGGGATTAGTAAAGCGTTTATCCAAAAAAGTCTCAAGTCACGAAAACTACAACAAAGCGCTATTTTCTAAAACATCGTCGAAAGCCATGTGGACGAGCATTCAAAGTAAGGATCATCAGCTCGCTACGGTTGAAATTTCAAAATGTTCCTTATCTCCTTACGACGATAAGAGATTCGTGTTGGATTATGGAATAAATACGTTAGCGCACGGTCACTACAGAACGGGTATAGCGCATGATTTTATAGACGGTATAATCGATCCGATGGAGGATGAAGAAGCTGAAGAGCAATCTTCGCTGGAGAAAGATGAGGAAGAAGCATCAGCCACTGAAATACCAAAACGAAGCGAAGAAGAAAAAATAATGGCTAATAAGAGGAAAAGAGCCGTGGCTGCTCGTAAGAAACGTGCGATAGAAACTGTCGAACAGAGAAAAGCTAGCTTGGAGAAACGTGCGACGGAAACTGTCGAACAGAGAAAAGCTAGGTTGGAGAAAATGGCCGCTGATTTTCGCAAAAAAACTTGCGACAGAAACTGTCGAACAGAGAAAATCTCGGTTGGAGAAAAGCCGCCGCTAAAAGAAGAAAATTAATATTCAAACGAACTCCTAATATGATCTGTTGTACTTAAAAATCAAGTACAAATTATTTAAAAAGATAAACTGCTAATGTTATCAGTCCAGCTATTAAATTTTGAATCGTATCCCTTCCACTTAACGAAGTAGAGCATTTTCCCATCTGTACCTTTCTTTCGTCTTAATACTTTCTCCACTAAAAATAAATCGGGGATGAGAGTTTTTTTAATTTCTTGTTCGTATAAGCCTCCGAGCACCGGTTCGTTCAATTCGTCTTTTAATAGATAAGTAATGGGTTCGGTTTTTTTGTACTTTACGGATAGTGAAAACTTCGTTAGTAAAATTTTGTAAATACCCTTTATCAAAAATTTTCTTAACTTTAGAAATTCTGACTTTATTTCCTACGACAAATTTGGGTTTTTTCAGCAATTGTTTCGGTTTAATTTTCAGTGACGATTCGTGACGTCTGGTTACTTCCCTCGGTTTTAGTTAAAGTGTGGAGTGAACCGTGTCATTGTACCGTGAACCTAACTTATCAATAATGTGTATCCATTGGTAGTTCCCGTGCTTGGTGAATCGTTTCCACATGCGAGTTTTCAGCATTCTGTTGAAACGTTCTACAACGCTGGCTTTCTTCTCAGAGTGGGTAGAGTACAGGTTGATGTTGTGACGCGTAAGGAATGCTTTAAAGTTTTTATTGTAGAATTCACTGCCTAAATCAACTTGTAAATTTCTAGGGGGTGTCGTTCCTTCGAGTCTTTTTAAAGGCTTCTGTACAACGGATTTTGATTTAAGGGGAATGGCCCAAGAAAACTTGGACATGACGTTAATGCAAGTCAGTAGGTAATTAAATCCTTTATTAACGTTAAAGTAAGGTATCATTTCCACCAAGTCCGCTTGCCGTAGATCATTCAGACTCCGCACAATCACTTTCCGCCTCGGAAAATGTTTCCGCGTCGGTTTGTGGAGTTCGTTTATGAGGTGATCCATTTCGGTGTTTTTTCTTCCCATTCCTGACTTGAGCTTCATCCACATGATTTTTTTAACGATCGCAGCGGCTAATTTTTCTCTCCAAGAGGTCGAAGGATCCTTACGTACTTTTCGAGCTTTAGATATAAGAATTTCATTGGCGACGTGCCGTTCATTTAAATTTGAGCTTTCTGAGTAGTCGATGTCGTGTTCTTTACACGCCTCATCCAGTTTATTTATTCCAGGATCCCCTCTAGCTAATCTCTGATTTAGTTTTGTTACTGGTCCGCAATATTGATATCCGGGTAAATGTACTTCTACCGGTAAATGGTCTACGATTTTATTTACGATTCCTTTCCCAGACTTGATGAAGGAAGCTCTTTTCGTTCCGCACACTTCGCAAAAGTAGACTTCCATGCTTTTGTTATTTTTCGATGTAATAATAGTAGGAGATTCGGGCCGGTTAGGTGTGGATCGTTTACATTTCACGCAATATTTCATCTTGGCCTCTTTTTTTATTATACAAAATTTTTTTATCGTAAACCTAAATTCTGATAAGCGTTCTTTTTTTCTCTAGCGGTGATGACCCTTCGTTGTTCCAATTCCGATAAAATTTCTATCATTTCGTTCCTGTAACCGTCGTGACCCGTTTGGGTTGACCCGTACAAAAGTCTCAGTCTTTCGACCAGATCGTTAGGATCGTCGTAGTACCTGTAATCCACCCTGCTCCCGGTTTTTTTTACCATACCAGTTCCCTTTTTCTTCGTTTTCATATCCTCCCAGATAGGACCTATTATCGACGCGTACTTGGCGCTACGATTCGACCTTTCGTTGAATGTATTGGATTCGACGACTCCGTAATCTACGTTACACCAAAGTTTTACGGTTCTGGGAGCGCCGTTGCTGATGTACACGGAGTTAATTTTACCACTTACTTCCGACAAGGACATACTTCCGCACGGAGCCAAGTTAAACCACGGTTTTTCTATAACGTTTTTGTTAAGTTTTCCTTTAGTTTTTTGGATGTTGTTGTACACCCACGTTCTGAGACACAGCGGCTTATCCGACTCACCGTCTGCCTTTTAACAAAATGGGTAGCAGATGGAAGCTGGGTGCGAGTAATTTGGGTAACTGAACATCGTCAAAGAAACGGGTTTCTGCTCATCGGTTTCAATTTCTAATTTTTCGCAGATGTATCGTTTAAGATTTTTCATCGCGGTTTGAGATTCCGGGGGTCGACGGAGAAATCCATCCCTTACACCTGGAATCTTTGTTCAAAATGGGAGAACCTATTCCTTTTAAATCCTCGAATTCTACGGAAGGAGATAAGACGTACTTTACTCCATTTTTTAAATTCGTCGCATTTGCCGTCTTAACTTCTAGAGAATTTGATTGCAACAGACTCGAAAGATTTCCGTACCAGGTAGAATGAGACATTTCTTATTCCTTTTGTTTATATATAAAAAAAAGAATCGTCAAAATGCCAGTTAATAAATTTAGACAGTCTTTGAAACGAATGCAAAGAGATGTGAAAGGGGTTTCGGGTATAGGATTTATATTAGACCTGAACCATGATTACGACATGCAGAATAAGCGACTGACTAAAGTCGGAGCTGCTACAGAACCCGAAGATGTCGTAATTTATTCCCAATTTACCAAATTAGAAAACGAAGTAAAAAAATTTAAAGCCGACGTAGGATTGAAGAAAGATGCGGATGGATATTTTAACGCTGAAAAGAAGCTTATTAAAGATCTCGAAACTCCCTCGCAATCTAAGGATGCGGCGACTAAGGATTACGTCGATTCAAAAACTGTATCGGACATGCGAATGAATCGCTTAACTAATCTAGCTGCTGGTATAGATCCCGAAGATGCGGTTTCTCAGTTGATAGATGTAAAAAATTAAAAAACTACGTTGGAGGAAAGTGCCGATAGTCAACTCGACGCGAAAGATAGACGAATCAAGGATCTGGCATCTCCCGCACAATCTAAAGATGCGGCGAATAAAGAATACGTCGACGCGAAGCTTCTCGTCATAAACGAAGTGGAAACCAAACTTGACAATGCCTTGATTATGGACTCTTGCGACATATTCGATGCAAAAAATAAACGAATCAGTAACCTGGCGAGGAAAGCCCTTCGGAAGCTGTTAATAGAGACTATTTCTTCGAGGTTATTAGAGATGCCTACGAAATAGACAAACTTCAAACGGCGTTGAACGAGGACGAGGATGGGGTACTCGATGCAAAAAATAGACGAATCAAATTTACGCTCCCTCCAACCGCGGAACATGACGGAACAAAAAATGGACGTGGCTACTAAGGGTTACGTCGATAGTCGAATGGTTTCTTTAAACGTAGAAAAAAAACTCTTACCAGACGCGGAGGAAGCCAAGAATCATTTTGAAAACGTCGGTTTTGTGATGGAAAGATATATAAATCCACGTATCGACTGTATAGTTACTTTTCGCGGAACTAGTCCTTACCCTAAAGGTCACTTTTTCACAAGTATCAATAACTATCCTCACCAATACTACTAATCAACATCCGGTTGGTATATCCTGGGAATGAGTATAACAAGTAGCGGAGACCAAATACCTATTTTAAACCCTCCAGATATAAAGATACGGTGTTTAATAACTAAGTTTTTGGATTTGTCGAAAAGCTTACCCGAAGACGAAGGATTTCAAGTTTATCTCGATCCTGAGAGACTTCTCCAACCATCAACTCTAAGTATAACGGAAATACCGATCATCGTGAATGAAGGTCACGTGATTTATATAATGGCTGATACGGCAAGCACGGAGGATAAAGATTACCAGATAGATATATACCTAACCGAGACTCGTTGTATAGCATGGTCAAAGCAGAAACCATATGCCAATCCATACGAAGAACAATGGGGATAACCGAGTTAAAAAGCTAACCATCTTAAAATATCTTCGTAATCATATCCCTTGCACGAGAAACTTAGAAAAAATAAACAGAAATGACCGCACAATGTTTGATTAAAATTTTGCACCCTGTCGTAATTGTATTTAACGGGACCCAAATACTCCGAAATGGATGTTGGTGGTCCGAGGTTGCCGAAACTGTCGAAATAACAGGGTATGTCAGTAACTGTCGAGTAAGCCACCCAATGACTTCCGTTTCCATCGTGAAAATTTTTGAGATTAACGATGCCGCATTCGCCACGAGGTTTAGGTTTTAACGGCAGACGATCCTTGCTAAAAGTACCTCTGTATTTAGCAATTTTCAAAACTTTGACTAATCTGTTTAAATCGAGATTCGTTAACGGTTTAGTAAAATCGATCAGACCTTCACTGGCCTTAGAAAGAGCCCTCTGCCACGATTCGCTTTTTTTTTCTTTTTACATTTCAATCCCGAACTCTCCATCTTCTTGTTATGTCTCACCATTTCTTCCATTACCTTAGTATCGTTCTGGCTCTTTTAACTGCAGCGACAATACCGGCGGCACCTCCGGCTAGACCTCCTATACCGGCTAAGATGGGTCCCAGCAATGCCAACAAGGTAAAAACCCACCTCGTTTCGCAATCTTTTTTCTTTTCACCCCGCTCCGTTTTTTTCCGATTTTACTTGTTTTCGGTTTTTGTTTCGCCATCTCCCTTTTTTTAATAAATCACTTCGACTTTGCCTTTATCCAATTTTAAACTCATTTTTCTATCACCGATCAACAGCGTGTAACACGTCGTGTTAGCTGGAACCGCGGCGTTAAATTTCAACTTTACTTGCACGTCGACTATGCCGGACTGAAGTCTCTCCGATTGCTTGGAACAGTCCAAAACTACTAGAGGATACGTCTTTTTGAACTGCACCGAATCGATACACAACTCCCCGACATTGTACAAAGCGCGTCTAAACTCTTGAGCCATTCTATACAGGATCGAGTATTCTCCAGTAGCGTAATTTACATTCAGGTCCAAGAACAGGTAACGTTCGGAATTTAAAGTTACTAGAGCGTCTTGAAGACTGCAGTGATCGAATACGGCTGGATTTTTAGTTTGCGCATCTTTTCTCAGTCTGAAGAGCTAGAATAAACCACCTCGGTTTTTCGACGGCCGAAGTAGTAAGCACGCGCCATGTGAATCTAGTGCTCTGAGGAAGTTCGCAACTATCGTAATGCCAGTGCCTAAAACCCAAGTCCACGTTCATCCCACCTTCTATATAGCTAAAAAGCCTGAGTTTTTGCTCGTCGGATGTGGTTACGTGCGGTACGTGCCACGAAACGCTACTCAATTCGACTTTCCCAATGGCTGTTGCAGCTGCTCTGAATACAGCGTCGTCATTGCTCGCCCTAGACAACGTTAGGTCATGCTTGGCACCGTACAGCACCTTGTCAAAATTTTTGAAAACTCCCATGCAGTGTTTTAAAGGAATGGCGAACAAGAAGCTTCCTTTAGGAGTCGTTTCCTTCACGATGATGGAATGCCGTAATTTGAATCCGATGTTATCGTTCAAACTGGCCGCGGAAGATTCTGCCGCATCTAACACCCAGCAGTTCCCCAGCAACGACACTTGATCGGTCGAACCGTACGTAAGAAGACCTTTCATGAGAGTCCTATAACCGGGGTAATTTAACTCGTCCACTAGCTTATCCCCCAAGTGATATTTAATGCTGGAAAACAGGTACATGGAACCATTATTGATGAGAGACACTACGTCCGCATCGGCAAAACTAGAACTGTCGGCATTCAGTAACCTGCCTTTAATCAGAAGATAACTATTCGCGACGTGTAGGAACAAATCCTGGTTTTCGATTACGATTCTAATTTCCGAATTGACGTTGTTTAGATTGGTTCCTACTATCGGATTATATTCGTGAAATTTTTTTGCCCTTAATTGATTATCTACGACGAATCCTTTTCCAATTATTGTTTTTTTCTTTCGAATACTAACATTCTTTTTTTAATATGTACAAAATTAATATTTTTTAGACCCCAGATGAAGTCTGATGGCAAGGGTTTCCCCGTTTAAATTTATCATTTCGTTATCTTGAGAAGTTAACCAAATACGAATATTACGAATCTTGTCGGTAGTTACGGGAAGGTAAATTAAATTTTGAGGGGAAATTATTGTCTTATAACCCGGTGGCACTCCTGGATAAAAAGTGTATATGCAAGGACGAGTGTCGTCATTCACGTAGGAAGACCCGATTATGTTGGTATGAACGAAAATTGTATTGAGCCCCATTATATCCACGGATTTTTGACCTTGCTGAGTTTTAGTACAAGTTCCCTGAAGGAACCCTAGAACGGTACCTAAATTATTATCTCCCAGAAACGAAATGCCGTAGAGCGGATTATTTATAACCAAATTTGTTTTTAAAATATTGTGGTTCGGTTCTAAAACGATAGCATTTTTTTCGTGACCACTTCCTTCCAACGTAGACTGTATAAAATTATTCAAGTCTGAAATTTCGTAAGCACCTGGAATAACCTGCACCTTGATCCAGTTCGTTCCACCGTCTATAGTGTATGAAAATTCATTATCTACGTGCACGTTAAAAATGCTGTAATACGTATCCAAGTGCCATTTCGTACTCTTTTTTTAGGGTTTAGGTATATGGGCATTTTTTAATTGCAGCTCAGTTCGCCACCTATTCCCGTTAAAATTATTGAACTGGAATCCATGCCTTTTCTTTTTTTGTTATTTATTTTTAATAATGAAAAAAGGTACTGAAAGACACTTTCCCACCATCCTCCAGATAGATGAAAATGAAAATTACCGAGAGGCACTTTCCCACCATCCTCCAGATCGATGAAAACGAAAAAAGGATAGCAAATGGCACTTTCCTACCATCCTTCAGATCGATGAAAAACCGGAAATGATACCCCCCACTTTTCGTTACCCACCGGAAGTGACACCCCCATTTTGATCTCGTGACTGGGGATATGTATGTTTGTGACCTAAAAAAGGTATCCTCTCCAAAATAACAAAAAAAACGAAAAAAAGATAACAAAAGCCACCTTCCTCCAGATTGACAAAAAACCGGAAGTGACACCCCCACTTTTCATCATGTGATCTGAAGTGCATCATTACCCCCACTTTGATCACGTGACCGGAAGTGACATCATAGGAGGAAGCAAAAAGTACTTTCCCTCCGTCCTCCACATCGCCGAAAGCCGGAAAACGGATAGTAAAATGCACTTTTCCACCGTCCTCCAGATTGACGAAAAATGGAAGTGACACCCCATCTTTCTACAGATGATCGGAAGTGCATCATTACCCCCACTTTGATCACGTGACCGGAAGTGACATCATAGGAAGAAGCAAATAGTACTTTCCCACCGTCCTCCACATCGACGAAAGCCGGAAAACAGATAGTAAAATGCACTTTTCCACAGTCCTCTAGATTGACGAAAAATGGAACCCCATTTTTCAACAGATGATCGCAAGTGCATCATTACCCCCACTTTTATCACGTGACCGGAAGTGGGGGTATATATGTGTAACCAAATATCGTATTTTACCACTACTAACGCTACCGGTAATTACACAGCCACCAACGGTGGATTAATTTAACTGTTTAACGAAGTATAAAGCTAAAATGGGCTACATGATAATTTACACTAGAAACAATTTGGTGACCCCAGAGGCACTTTTCGTAGCATTACGGAAGGTACGGAAAATCGGTCAAAATCACTAGGGAACGAACCTGAAGTTTAAAAACTCTTTAGTTTTTATTTTAAAACATCAGAAAATGAATATAACAAACACAATTTTGTTCACTAGTTTTGGCTTTAACAAGTTTGAAAAGCACTGGGCTTGAATTTACCTTTTGTAATTCAGTTTACATACAAGAACAACGATGTTGATTCTTATAAACACTTAATTTTGATTAGAAAAGCATTTATTCTTGGGTTCCAATCCTGGAATACCCAGTGTAAAGGCTGGCCGTCGAAAAACACTTCGTTTTGCAAACGAACAATTTTTTTTTCTTGAGCACCCGAAAACCTCGATTTTCAAACCTCAGCCATTTCCACAATAATGGGCAGAAACGGTCAAACTCTTCACTGTTTAATAGACTGAATCAATATCTACCTCTTGAGGAAGCCCGAATTGGAAAATTCAATCCAGAAGTTTCACCATAGCCATTTGAAAATCTTACGAAACCAACCGCAGTGCTCATCGTTTCCGGCCGCCATTATTGTAACTCGATGTATATTTTGATGTTCACTTTGATTATTCTTTTAGGGCAAAAAAGAGGGGCTGCCTTTGGTACTTAACCTCACATACATGTGGATACAGACAACCATTTTTAAGTGTGATATTTTTTATTATGTTTGAACGATCGCAAGCCTTATGAAATCGTGAAAAGAGGATTAACGCTATGCCAGAAAAGAAACAACCAAAAACAATGATTGGTTTAGCGAATTTTTGGTAGTATAATATGCTTACAGAGAACATCCACTACCTTCATCAGGCAAAAAGTGTACGAGCACGCACAGAAATACGACTACATGCTAGAGTTTATGTTTGAATTTCGCCGCCGTTGGCCGTTTGGATGGTGCTGCCATCTCGTGCTGCAAACTCGTGCTGCTCATTCGTTGTTGATGTAGGAGTCAGCAGTTTGTGCCATTTCTTGGAGAGGCTTGCTGTCAGTTCAGGTGTAGTGATTTTCTGGATATTTTTATGTGCTGGTTCCTGTAAATTCATGAGTGGTCTTCTTTTAGACTGGAACAATTGAATGGCCATGCATTCTAGGGCTTGGAGGTGTGCGTCACTGGAGGTGTTAGATGTGAGGAGCACGTGTGTATTGTTCCAGGCGATGTCGTGTTGGAACTTGACGTGTTGCATGGCGACCCCATTTTGTGTGTCTTTTTGATCGAGTGCTAGCATCTGCTCGTGGACTCTTTTGCAAATTCGCCTTCGGGTTTCGCCGATGTAAATAGCATCGCATTCGGCACATGGAACAGCATAGACCGCGTTTCGAATTATTGGGATGCCTTCTATCGAGTGGGAGGCTGGGAGCACTTCGGGTCTTTGCGAGATATGGGGTTGCTTCGGAAGAACTGGGGTAGGTGGTAGGTCACCGGATGCTTGTCTAAAAGCGAGTCTGGTTGGGTACCGATGTTGGGTCGGTTGGGTTGGAGGGGCTGGAGGAGGGGGAGGTGGCGGTGGAGGAATACATAGTGCGGGTGGAGGTATGGTTGAAGAGTGGGAGCGGTTCCTTAGTCGGGCCCGCAGATTAGGGAGGTTGCGGAAGTAGCACTTGATTCCGTGAGCCTGGAGTATTTTCTTCACTCTCTCGCTTCTTCCCGGGTGGTAGGTGATGACCTCTTGGGGTTCGGTGGTTACAGGTTTCTGTCCAGGTTTTGGCATTGTGGGGGCTTTCCAGCGTCTTGCTTTCGTGATGGCTTGGTTGATCAGTCTCCCTGGGTAACCTAACCTAAGGAACTTGAGTGTAGTATGCTGGAAGTGTGTCTCGGCTACTGCGTTCGTGGAGGAGCGGTATTTTACTCTGACCATCTCATTGCGTAGCACAGAGATAAGTTGGCCTTTGGGATGTCCAGAGTTGAAGGGTATCATTCTACTGGTTTGGGAGGGCTTCGTGTAGGGGTCCCATTCAAGCTTCAGGCCTTCTCTCCGAACCATTGTGTCTAGGAACGCTAGTTTGCCATCTTGCTCCGCTTGAAATGTGAAGGCGAGTTCTGAGTTCCAGCTATTGAGGGTGGAAAGGATGTTGCTGATGTTGTTCCGTTCGGTTTTGGTGAACGTGTCCTCCACGTAGCGGGACCATATGTCCAGTTCAGGATGTCGGCGGGTGACGTGCTCGTCAAGAAATTGCATAACAATTTCTGCAAGCTTAGGAGAACATGAGTACCCCATGGGGGTACCCTTCATCGCCTGTAGGTGCTTCCTCTGAACGTGACATAAATGTTCGCAAGGAGAGCTTTCAAGATCCGTCGGTCAAGTTCTCTTTCTTCCTTTTCAATGCGGAGTTTACGCGCTGAACAATCGAAGAGCTCCAGGATGAGTTTATGTGACAGACTGGGAAACAGCGCTTGGACATCAAACGAGATGAGTATTTCATTGGTCTTTAGCTTCAGCTGTTGGAGGAGCTGAGTGAATTGCAACGTGTTCGTGAGAGTGTGTGTTCCCCAGATATACTTCTGAAGTCTCGGTGTGACGAACCAGTCAAGTTTCTGGGCGGGGCCAGCTTTAGCCGAGGTAATAAGTCTAAAAGGGTTGCCTTCTTTGTGGATTTTAATGAAAAATGAGCCTTATGAAAAATTTCCACTAAGATCAAAAGTTGTCCCTTAACTTTAAAGTTAAGTATCCAAATTTAATTCATGCGTTTTAGCATACAACTGAGCTAGATTATTTAACCAATTTTGTCATTTTATAATAATCTTTTACCCCCAGAAATGCTGCCATTAGTCCGAAATAATTGGACATCGGCATTCTACCGGACACGAAGTTTTAGTGTATATATGTTTGCTTTAGTTCTCCTCTAAACCCGACTGAGACCTTCCGAATGCTACTGCTAGCTTGTCCTTCTATTAAAAACCAGAAGATATTTATAAAAGATCTGTTCCAAAGCAATCCGAAAGTCAAACTGTGCATAAACTTCGAATCCCCCTTCCCCCCCCCCCCAGCCAAAATTAGTTGTAGTGTTTAAAGCTTATTAAATTTAATAGTAATGCTTTATGCATTACCCAAACCCAACTATTAAGCTTTAACCAGAGCCTACTCACTTTGCAATCACGTAAATATTTATTTAATAGTCAATATTCTAAAGTAAAGGCCATTTCCCAAAGTTCACTTGAGTAAAACTCAAATTGGCCTATCTTTACATGTCCCTACTCCTTCAAACGGCTCTGCACCAAGTCCCTTTGTCCGACCGACTTCTCCTCCCACTTTCCATTGTTCGCCTGGCCCTCAGCCAATCAGACCCCGCAGCTCTTCTGCCCGTCCGCACGACCTTCCGGTCTCTAGCATAAAAAGCCCCCTCACCCCTCCCTCCTCAGCACAGCTCACAGATCTCTCAAGCTAGAAGGGTCACGCCAGACGGGAGTGGAGACGTCACGTCCGTAGGATGCCATGCCGGGCAAAATGGCAGTGGTTCGTATGTTTGTAGTTAGCTTTTGAAAATTTAATTTAGGACCCCCCAAGTCTAAATTCATAGTTTAAACTTTAACTTAAACTCTCTAGATTGGAGGAAATTATGGTGGTGATGCCTTTAGCGGCATATTAGGTTCTCTCACCCCATAACGTTAGTGGTTCTCTTACTAAAAACCAAAACTTTTCTTATTTGTTTTAAATGTAACTTTAATCCAAATAACTGACGGTTTCACAAAATACCGGCAACCGGCGTCTACAGTGGTTTGAAATAGAAATAACAACGGGAAATCACACACAACCACCTGGCAGAAACACAACAGAGTTCCTTTTTAAATTTTCGGTGAAGTCTACACCCGTTCACCTTCAGAAAAATGTCAACAATGTAAAAAAACGTCCGAAAACTACATGCCTAAAGTTAGCGAATTCCAGATTTCAAAAACATGCGCGTGAAGGGATGCATCACTGATCTTCATTTGCCATCTGGATACCCCACTTAGCGTCAAGCTTGGCAGCCAGTGTAGGTGCCACCAATCTGTCAATGCCTTCGTACGCCTGTCCCGTGATCTTCATTAATGGATGTTGTTAGTGTTGTGAATCGCCTAATCGCCAAAGACTCAAGGGCCCTCAAATGTGCATCACTGTGAGTGTTGGAATTCATCAGAATGGAAACCTTGTCCCAGGCAATGGCAATGGCAGCTAAGAAAGCCCCGATTAAGAAGATTGACTGGAAACTGGCAGTGAGGCTTAAGAGATACTTATGGGGAAAAAGTGGAATTACAAACACCAATGGTCTCCTTAAAGACATCGGACAATTGGAAATTTCTCCTTAACACAGGTTGGTCTCATTTGACGTGAAAGGGCTTTTCCCTAGCCTCCCGCACTCGTTGCTTCTACAAATGTTTGATGAATCGGCAAACAGACTAGGGATTGATGATCGTGAATACCAAGTTGACAGGGAATTGTTGAAAGCTGTTCTTTCCACGATTTATGTGAAGTTCAAAGACCTGGCGTATTGGCAGGTTTCTGGAACACCTATGGGGTACTCCTGCTCCCCAGTGCTTTCGGAAATTGTCATGCAATTTGTTGATGAGTTCGCCATGATCAGTTTCCCTGAGATGAGTTTGTGGGAGAGATTTGTTGACGATGTATTGGCAGTGGTGTTGGCTCGTGACCTTCCTGCTATGCTGGAGAAGTTGAACTCGTGGCATGCTGCAGTTCAGTTTACTCAAGAAGACGAGCACGAACAGAAACTCCCCTTCCTTGATGTTCTTCTTTCCAGAACTAGGAATTCCATCGAGTTTGAACCATACAGGAAACCTTGTCACACGAGGAGAGGAATTCCGTATAATTCGTGTCACCCACAATCCCTGCTCCATGCTATGGTCGCCAACGAAATGTGTAGAATGAGTAGAGGCAAATTAATACTACGACGGACTGGCCAAAAAACCCATTGTATTCCATTGTTATCGAAGCCCTGCCCTCCCAAACAGACCTACTACAATACTGGGTCTGCCTTCAACGAAAACCTTTTCGAAGTAGACGATACCTACCTACAAGGGGCTGTAGTCATCGTGAATGAAAAATTTTATTTTTTTTTTACCGGTCGGTCGTACTGCCGCACAGAGGCAATCCGAAGCGTTTATTCGTCTTCGGAAACTTTCCCCATGAGTTTATCGATGCTCGCAAAGTGTTTGTAGAGCTCGGACCATTCCGTACACGAAAGTTGTAACAAGGTAACCACCGCCTTTGTTTTAGGGCTGTATTCCACAAAGTGCACTTGCGTGTCGTCATTCGTAAATCGTACTCTGATTCTTTTCTCCTCTCTGACACGAAGCGCTTTCATTTTAAAATCCAACAAGAATTTCATTTTGTTTCTGCTGTCGAGTTTGGACAGTTCCAACATTATTGCCAACATATGTTTTTCGTGTACAGTCAGCTCCAATTGCTCGATTAACACTTCTCCGGCTATTTCGATGAACGGCTCGAAGACCTGTTTCGAAGTGGGACCCGTAAAGCTTTTCCATAGACCCTCGTCCGTGCTTTCCCAACCTTTCCAGGCGAACCTATTTTCTTCTTCGTCCTTGGACTGCAATTTCTCCCTCCACTGATTGAATACAGATCTGTTGATCTTTTCACCCAGTCGATATAGGTAGGTCCATTCCAACGAGCTGAGTCTCAACTATGTGGTAAGCCCTGCCTGTTTGTTAAAAACAAGAGTCGGTCCGCTTTCAATCGTGATATTGAGGCATTTACTCAGCATAAAATAACCGCTAGTGGTGTCCATGATGAGAATGTATCGTAGAGTTTGTCCTTTAATAAAAAAAAAATATTTTATTCAACAAACATTATTACAAGCAACAAATCACCGAGCCATTCGTTTCTTTTTCTCTCTCTTCCCTCTCTTTTAGCCAACCTTCTTTTTTCCCTGAACACTATTTTCTCTTGTTCAGTCATTCTCGCACGTCGGTCTTTTTCCGCAGCTTGTTTTTTCTTTTTCTGGATAGGAGTTAGTGTGGCGTGCCTATCCCTATCTAACCGTCTTCGTTTATCCCTGGCTCTCTTCTTCCATTCTTCTGGATTTTGCACTTTCAACTGCCTACTCTCCCTCATCCGCAATTTCCTCATCTCGGCTTCTCGAACCTCGACATTTTCAACTTCTTTCAGCCTCTGTTCCACTTCATCCCCGTTCCACCGAGTTTCCGCCTCTTCGTCGCTGATTATACCGTCGGACATACCTGTCCATACTCTGTCATTGTCATCGTCTAAAGACTCCATGAGCAAATCATTCATGAGCACAGGCCCATCGTAGTCATCATCCTCATGGTAAGAAATATAATTGATGCCACGATGTCCGATTGCAAAAGTTTCTACTTCGTTTACGAGGAATCTCTTGTCGTCGTAGGCCGACAGTAGGGATTTATTCACCACGGTCGTGGCCAGCTGGTGATGGCTGTCACTGGCGATCTTGTACCAACTCCTTCTTTGTTCCTGATTCGATTGGAGAGTCGCCCTATAATCTTTGTGGCTTAAGTGATTCTCCACGAATCTCTTGGAAATTCCCTTCGCTTTTTTTGTTTCGCTTTGGGAAGTCACTAGCGAATACATCTTGCTACTCAACCCCACAAACTCTTTTATCGGTACTCCCTTCGTGGCATTTTTCATCTTTCCCAACACTTGCTTGTTGACGTTGCAGAACAGTGGGTGTTGAGGATCGTAGTTGCTAGTGTCGAATCTACTCATGATTTTAGCCATGTCCGCGTACATGTCCTCGGTTTCGATGCAATAGCACAGCGAGTCCGTGTCTGTGAACAGCAATCTTGCTCGATTTCCGTATTGGGGACGTATGTATCGGTAGTGAAATTCGTAGAGAAGGAGTTTGGACAACTCTAGTATGGCGAACCCCGAGTAGGTGGGAAGATCGCACGTCACCTTGCGTACTTTCGAGTTGATCTGAACCAGGTTTTCGTGCAATATCCGAAACGAATCGGCGTTGGGTTGGGTGGAATATTTGATGGTTCGCTTGCTGTCGGTGCATAGCTTGACTTTCAGTCTTTTCTGTTTCTGTTCAATAGTCTTCCCAAACACCAAATTAGGACACAACTTGTGAAATTCCCCTTCAGACACCGTCTTGGATTCCTTTCGTTTTGCCGTATGAAAATGTATATATTGTTTCAACCAGGGCTTCTGATTGAAACTTAGCACCCTCCTGATGTGACGAAGGACCAAGCCGTGTTCGAGGTAGAATTTTAGGTTACAGTAGTGAATTACGTAACGCATCTTCCTCAGTAGGTTGGCCACTAGCTTACGACAGGTTTCACTGGTTTTCCTCGCAACAAAGATTTCGAATAGTCTGAAACTAATTCTTCTCTTATTTCAAATTTTTCAGGAGCAAGCGGGTAGTCGTTTTGGAGCTCGTGAAGTTTGTTCGGGTAGTCCAGATCTACTTCCAGAATGTATCCTACCGACGACGTGTCTGCTATCTTAGTTACGTCGAAAGCTCGAATCTCATCTTTAGTCAAATACCCAATGCCGTTGTAAGGTAGCAGCTGGCTCATGACCCAGCCGTAAGCGCTATTGAGGTCCCAATCGATGATGTACTTGTTAGGTTTTGTTGAATTGTATGTTTCGGGAATGTATGGGTTGTTGGCCTCCGCGAACCTTCGACTAATGAAGCTAACTCCACCCCGTATTCCCGACAAGATGAAGTTATGTTTGCTAGCGTGAGTAAATAGTTCCAGTTCGGCCTTGGTCATCTTTAGAGCTGCCGCCCAGCTAAACCCTGGGGTGGAGACGTAATAGCACGGATCTATGTCGTGGTCTCGCAACCAGATCCTGCGGAATTCTTCGAAAATGTCTGCCAAAAGCAGACAGTCGGTTAGCTGATACAGTTCGTGGTAAGCGGAAAACTTTTTGATTTTTAGCATACTCCAAATCTTTTTGGCGTGATCGTATTGTTCGTCAGTTAGGCCTTCTTCTTTGATTTTGGAATAAAAGTATTCTTTCTGTGGTAAAGACTGCTCTTCGAACACACTCATGCTGGAAACGTGTTCGTATGGGTAGTAACCCTTAGGGGTTAACAGATCCACGGCAATCTCTTCCTGGACGTGGGGAAGGAACCATTTGTCCTTCCCACCAACTTTCAAGAACAGCTTCACCGTCCTAAACTCGTAATCTCGTTTATGTCTCTCCGCCAGAGTTTTTAGCGAAGAGGAGAGAAAATTATAGCTGTCTACGAACTTAAGGCGAATGTACCTTTTCTTTTTTTTCATCCCATCCCGTTTCAACGGTGATGGTCATGCTCATGAACCTCTCTGTATTTCTCGCGAGGACTTCTACTTTTTTCAGAAACTTGTGCACCGCTCTTACCAGTAGATGCATATCGTAAGCTTCGAGGCAGTGAAATACCACGGGGATCGTGGTGCGCTCTCGGGCATTCAGATTACAACTCGAGTGAGAAGCTCCTCTGTACTGGCCGGTAACGTGGCAGTGATCCCGGACTTTGTCGTCTTTTGAACCGAATGGCTTTTTGCAGTAGATGCAGTCTACAGTGTGGTTAAAATTAGCCTCTTGGACCGGAGTGAGGCATAGTGGTTGGACTCTTTTTAATGTTTCGTCGTACTCGCGCGCTTCAATCACCAACTGATCGAGGAATTCTTCAACGGCATCCTCTCCCAGGTAATAAGCAGCTTTTTGAAAGTTTCCAGACCCCACCACGACGTAGCCGAAGCTGCAAGGTTGATGGTGGTTGATTTTCTTCCCGGAGCTGTTAGAGGAAGAAACGGGTTTCAAAAGGCACTCGAAATCGGCTTATATGATTTTGGGGTGAATATTTCTTCTATTGAAAGTTTCAAACTTCAAAATGTTTTCGTCCGGTTTTAAGAATTTGAGCGCTTGAGGTGACGGATTGGTTCTTGTACAGTACAGTTTGTGTTTGTCTCTCAGCGAAGCCTTTCCATAAGCGGCGAAACAATTTCGACTGTAATATTTCGGATTGCTTCCCGATCCCTGGTGTCGGAGAAATTGGTCACAATCCACGATGGCGCAGTAGTGAAAATTTGTCGACTCGTCTGTAATTAAAAGAAGATCTACGGGTTGGCCTTTAAAATTCGTGCTCACACGAAGGGGATGCAACCCGTTCTCTTTGGTATAAGCAATCACATTGATCGATAAATGATTGTTGGCCATCTCGAATGCGTCAATGTGATCCAGCCGCGTTGGAAAGTCCAGCATCGAACAATCTACCGTTCTCACGTATACTTCGTATTCTTTCGGATTCACCATGCTTAATTTGTGTTTGGCAGCCAGAATTGAATACAAGAAGCACTTGTGGTCTGTGAAATTTTGAACATTGACTACACACTTCCACTTCTTTTTTAATTTTGCTGGCAGAGGAATGTAAGAGCCTGGTCTGAGCGGGTCGATTTTTGCTACTTGGATTGTGAGTTCGTAGGAGCGATTTTATCACCCAACCACTCCCTCTTTCGGTGAATTCGTCGATGGAACGTTGGATTTTAGCATAAGCTGCGTCCAGTAACTTGGGAATATCTAATGGATTATAGATTGGGGAGTAGCGGGACTGAAATCCAGTTGGTATTTCTTGGCATTTCGAACGCAACTCACTCCTAATCCAATTTGAGCTCTGCAAGTTACCAAGTGCCGGAGACATTCGTACAGTAGAGCTTCTATACCTCTTCGCATCAACATTAAAGGTACAACGGGTCTACAGCATGCACAGCTTTCGTGTACTTTCTGTGTTCGAGTCCTTGCTCACTGAGGATGGGATCGTCTGTACAGCCCAACACCCTCTCGAAGCAATCGCACTCGGGTGGGTAACTATTCCTGTTGTGTGTCTCTACGAGGTGTTGTATCAATCTTTCTCGGGTAGGATACGTTTGAGCGCAGTAAACGCAGGTAAAGTTTGTTTTTTCCATCGCTCCAACTGAATGATTCTGTTTAATAATATAAATAACATGAACAGTAATAATTTCAACGTCCTGGTCTCAGTTTAATAATATAAATAAAAAGAGGAAAAATTTGGTATTTTTGTTATTTTCCTAGAACAACTGGCTTTTCGTCGAGCCAACTGTCGAAGCGCTCGTCGTAGCCTTTCCACCACAACATGGTCGTCCGAGCATCCACCTCCTACTACGATTGTGCGTCCGGAGTCTGGCGCCCAGGCCTTGAACCCCTTTTGTGGATCGCGATCCGCAGTCCACCTAAGTTTGAAGCCTCTACTTGTTTCCACCAGCAGCATTGTATGTCTCAGTCATTGCGCCCTGCCGCCCGAACATCAGTACATCTTCTGTTCCTTCATTGGCACCCGGGGCTCGGTGTTCGGGCCAAGACCGAGCCCGGTACTTTTTTCTGTGGACTACTTTCAGTTCACTGTCTTCCATGTCGGAACTCCGTCAGCCACTCAGGATTTAGAAGTATTACAGTCAGTCGGTCTCCTTTCCAGAAGTGCAGAAAATTGCCTCGCGAGCTCTGGACTGCTCTACAAGGCCTCCTGCTTCGTCACCAGTGTCTCTTCGTCGTTTTGTTTCAGGATGGGACTTGGCCCGTCGACCCGTGGCCCATACGCTTATCAGCACGTGGGCCTAACTGCCTGCGCCCATACCAGTCTAGCCACTGGTCCCATTCACAACTCCCTGTTTCCTTGCCTGCAGATGCCCTGTCCCTTCCGCAGTGCTGCCACTGGCCTCTCCAGACTGGCCTGTGCACTGAGCTGTCCTGCCTCGTCACTTACGTTTCTTTCTGTGTATCAGGATGGGATCATGCCCATCTGTCCTTGATCCGGACGCCCACTACCCAAGGGTCCATAGACCATCGGCCCGTTAGCCTCTCCTTGATCCTGATTGCGGTCTCTTCTATGTCACCAGTGCCAAGCTCACTACCTCATCTTTCTATGGTGCCCGTTCACTTCGCATCAATAAAATTCCTTCACTGCGACTTCAACACAGTGACACACCATGTGTTCTTTCCTACAGACTGCTTCCAAAGACGGCCGCTTCGTTTTCTTTCATCATCGACCTGGCTCCTCCGGCCTCTCTCCACGATCTTGATGGGGACTGTCTGACCCGACGTTACATTATACCTTAAGGTGACAAAGATTACTTGGATATCAGGACGTCCGCGACATACATTGACCTGCACGGACCGAACCTCAGGTCAGGCCGTAACTCTTTCTGCTGTCGTCCTTGCCAAGCCTCATTGACCTGTGCAAGACAACACCACTGTTCCAGTCGACCATTGTTTCTCCATCGTCTCTCCTTAGATGCAACCTACATCTCTCAAAGAAGGTGGAAGGGGGCCCTGGCCCCTGGCCCAGCCTCCAGTAGGACCACGACAACCGGCTCTAGTTAGGATGCCCATTAGCTCCTCTTATAGCACGAGTGTCCGACCGGCCCCAACTTTCGTGAACCCTCTCTTTGTCGAGAAAATCTCGGTGAACATACATTCGCAAGGACTCCCCAACCTAGACAAAGATACTGTTATCCCTGTCCCCTTCTGGTCCCCCCGAAGGCACATTTCCTTAACTCCTGGCACCTTGTCTCCTGTCCCCTGTCCCTAAGGCTCATCTTGCAAGACATGGGTGGGCATGTCCCCGGTCCCTTGTCTCATCTTGCAAGACGGCTGGACAAGATCACCATCATTTATCATGGACCTCGCATACAGATCTACCTCGTCACTTCGGCCAGCCTCCGCTCCCCAGCCGTTCACTCTGACAGCAGCTCCACAAGACAGGGTCTGCTACGTTTCCTGTCACTTTTCAGACGACTGTTCCCGACGCATGGATTGGTCTCTGACTATGACACCTGTCCTTACCACACCTCGTCTACCATGACAACTGTAAACGCGGTCTCATATCAGACGCTCGTGGTGAGGACACCTCAACACCACCGAAGAAAAAACCTGAGGGCA